>CM021104.1:608418593-608530649 GCA_007115665.2 Sequoiadendron giganteum
CGGTGGTGGTGGTAAGGGGTGATAGTATGAGATGGTAGGTGGGCCCGGTCAAAGGTTGACCATTGTTGAATGGCAGGAATAATAAAAGGCTATGGGAGTGAAATATTAAAGGCAAGTAAAGTATTAGATTAAAATCAAAGCTCGATTATTGTAAAAATATTTAATTTGCCGAGAGGCAACATAATTAAATATTTTAAATCTCTGTTGTAGAAAATTCAAACGGATGTAACTGTAATATGAAGGGTCACGACCCTTGAAGTATTCTGTATAAATATTTCAAAAAATTAGTTGCAGAGGAGAGGAAAAAAATTCAAGGGTTAGAGGACGAAGAGTCAGATTTTTTTTGACTGGGAATGTAAACAATGAAAAATATTTCTGGAAACAGAGCAATGGAGATTAATGTTTTTAACTGGTGAAAACCTTCTTGTTTCAGTTGTTGAGTTGCAATACCTTTTATTCTTTTATCTGGTTTTTTCCAACTTGAGATCCTTTAGTTATTTAAATCATTATATCAAGTATAATCTTTGATTTATCATGATGAATTCCCATTTTGTGTGATTTTATTTGTTGGTGTCTGTAAGTCAAAATTAAATCCCTTCAAGTAAGTCACTGTAATTTTAGGATTTCTTTTGGGTGGTTAAAGAAGAACTAGGACAAGAAACTTTCCAGCACCATTAATGCAAGACATAAATAAATGAAGTTGTGTGCTAGTCATTAGATTTCATTTTCAGAGTGCCTAACAACTAGAGTTAAATTAGAGAGGGAAAACACATATCATTTTCTGTTTATGACTCCGTTGCTCATGTGGATAGAAGGCACTGATTTGCCTCAACCTAGTGATAGAATTTACCATAAACAATTTATTCAAATCCTTTCATATGTGCAGTAGGAGTAGGAGTAGTTGTAGAGATTTTCATCTATCCACTACCTTTGCCTTTGTGGGTAGATTGTTGCATCAAGAAACACATTTCAATCTGCATCATTCATTAGGTTCACCTGCCTTGGTCTAGCAGAACCTAAAGAGAAGAAGGTACAAGTGCATCAATTGGCCTTGTACGTTGACCAAAAGTGTAGTAAGAGCTTGGCAAACTCTTCTGGTTAAAACCTACGCTTTTGAGACCCAACAATGGGCACTTGTGCACATATTCTTTCATATATGGGAGTAGCCATGATGGACTATATCACGTTGAGTGACTCCGTGATGAGCTCTTTCCACATATGGGTGTAGCCATTGTGGGTGTCATGTTGAGAGACTCCATGACATTGTATAACTGGAAGTATTCCTCCCTAGCTGAGAGGGAGTGTTGATGTTGGCAGCATCGGTCTTCTACTTCCAGCCACGATTTATCAAGCAATAAATTAAATATAGCCTTATCAGCTATTTAATTTATTGGAGATGTCATTTGGTGAAGAGGCGCTTCATTTGGGATAAGAAATAATATTTAATTATTATTAATTCTATGAGGCCGACTTCTTTGAATCGCCACCTTTTGTATGAGTTACAATCTTTCATCATGGGCCGACTTGGTAATGTGAAAAGACACGATTCATGAAGGTTATCTCTTCGATTTGTATATATTCAAGATGCTGATCACCATCCATTCATAGTTCGATTTATTCAAGTGCAGATCGAAGTCTTCAAGAAGGCCGAATTCATCACCAAGGAAGATCGATATTATAAGCAAGGTGTTAGATTCTTTTGTGCATCAAAGTGTGGTGCTGATATCTGGCCTTGTATTTGGCCTTATTGTAAAAGCGAGTTGGCTTCATTATTTAATATATAAGAGATATCTTGTTGCTGGGTTTTTCCCCTCAAGTTGGAGGGTTTTCCCAGGGTATATGCTGTGTCAATTAATTTAAAATTGCTCTATATCTGCTTATTTAAATTCTGATCCTAAAAAGTAACAACTGGTTCATAGCTCCGGGTCAAAAGCATTACCCTTAAAAAAATTAAAATAAATTATTAATATTTATATATCATAATATTATATTATATATTATATTATTTACATTTATGTATTATTATATAACTATTTATTAAATTAATAATGTTTTTATTATTATATTATATATTTACATGTTTTTTGTACAGACAAACCCAAAACAAACCCAAACACCCAAAAAGTTTTGCCGGATCCACGAACTGAATCCACAAACTGCACCAGAACCAGTAACTTAGTATAAATATAAATTTAAATATATTAACAATAGATTTAATTCATGAAACAAGAAACATATTTTATATCCATTTATATAAATATAGATATATAAATATAAATATGAAACACAAAATATGTCAATATTAATATATATATTAAAGGGAGACACTGTTACAAAATTGCAGCGTTCAGAGGTTTCAATAAGCCATCAGGGGCTAAATATGAACATTTGATGAACATTGATGAACAAAGATTGCTATGTATCCAGAGATTACAAAGGATTCAGAAACTGCAGATATATAAGTGACCTGCTCATAACAAATAGCATTGATGAAAAAGCTAAAGAACCATATGTAGAGCAGCATCTATTCTGTTTGTTGTTTTATTTCCTGCATAGAGGCCTCCTAAGGTAGATATCATTCGAGAATATTGTCATTAATATTCTGTTCTGTTCTGTTCTGTTTGCTGTTTTATTTCCTTATATGATGATTTCCTTAAATATAGATATATAAATATAAATATGAAACACAAAATATATCATTATAAATATATATATTAAAGGGAGATACTGTTACAAAATTGCAGCGTTCAGAGGTTTCAATAAGCCATCAGTGGCTAAATATGAACATTTGATGAACATTGATGAACAAAGACTTCTACGTATCCAGAGATTACAAAGGATTCAAAAACTGCAAATATATAAGTGACCTGCTCATAACAAATAGCATCAATGAAAAAGCTAAATAACCATATGTAGAGCAGCATCTATTCTGTTTGCTCTTTTATTTCCTGCATAGAGGCCTCCTAACGTAGATATCATTCGAGAATATTGTTGTTAATATTCTGTTCTGTTCTGGTCTGTTTGCTGTTTTATTTCCTTATATTCATTATCATGAGAGATGGGTTCTTGTGAACCACTATTCATGAAACATGGGTCAATGAGTTTGACTCAAAAACCTGCACGGTTGAATCGTGATAGCAATACCATAACTTATCAATGCTATCATATGGATATTTGAATTTTTTTTATATTTTTCAAATTTTCCCTAATTTTTAATAGCCGTTCCCTGCTGCCCCCTAAAAATGGCCTCCCTGCTGTCCCTGTCCCCGAAATGCGTCCCCCTGTCCCCTGCCGTCCCTGTTCCTGAAATGCGTCCCCCCATCCCCTTTCATCCCTTTCCTGGAAAATTGGGGTAACATAGCATATCCATGGTTTTCTAAAAATCTGGGGTATCGGATACCATGTCCACATCCACATATGTAAGTGCACAAATTAAGATAAGCAACTGGAAGCAACTTGTCTGTATAGAGCTACTTTCAAAACTGGAATTTTTTTCCCTAGATTATATCATTCTTAATTTGTTTGCTTTTAATTTACCCGAAATACAGCTATTGTAAATCAAATGCCTCATTAAAATGTAGCTTTTGTCCTGAAATTGGTCATATATTATGCATTTTGGACGGAAATCTAATGCATTTTTTAATCCAGGTTTGACTTCCATCTGGTGCAATTTTTCTTTGCATGCCTTCCTTCACTGGGTAATTCTCTTTGCTATTGCCTTCGGAAAACATGAATTCCCTTCTTGTAAATGCCGACAACCTATTATATTAACATTTGAGAAATAGTTTTTCCCCTATATAATTGAATGGGACATTGTTGTAATTCCTTTGTCTTCTTGGATGCTTTATAATTTACCATACTTGAAAGTGTTTTGTACTGGGTAAAAGAATGCATTGCTGCTGTTAATGTTTGTTGTATTAGTTTTCATCAAATATTTTGCTAAAAGATTGATTTGTTGTGATTTGGTAACAGCTGTGTATTTGGTTGCACAATATGCACGTTACGACATAAGGAGGATGGAAGCGGTAATGGAAAATATTCCACCAAATCTTCTCTTCCATTTTCATCACCTATACAATAATTTTCATGAAAGATGTCCTTGAATCCAAAGTCACACCTATGAGTACTCTTTGATGTCTTATGGTTATTTCCTTTCTGGTTGTGATTGGTTAATGCAAGAGCAATTTCATTTTTGTGGAAAATTTGATTTATTATGTTACAAAAGTTGCAGGGAAACAAACAAAATGGATTGTAGCAGGTTTTCTCTATATTTTCTAGCAAGCATTTAAAATTTAAAATTTGAAACTATTATTGCAACACCCTAATGAAGTGCTGACAAATAACTCTCTTAATCCTAGTGTGATTTTTGGAAGCTGCCATCAGCTATGCGCACTAGATGATAATTAATGCATGCTCATTATGCAGGGCTCTTCATCTCAATATGCATATTACAAACCCATGGCTTGACTTTCTTGATTGATCCTTACCAATGATATACTTCTTGGTTTATGATTCCTTAAGGAGACAGTTAATTCTGTGATTTATGTGACTTGATCTTACACTTTGTTGAATCTCAACATACAATCCCATGAATTGTCATGCTTGAGGTTCCTTTTCAATGAATAGACTGCTTTGTTTATGAATTCTTAAGGAGATATTTAATATTGTGATTTATATGACTTGACCTGACACTTTGTTGAATGATCCATGGACTCTTTGCAAACATGCTAATTGACTATCATGGAAGAGATTGCTGCTGCAACTTTGCACCTTCTATCCTTCAATATTATTCATGTTTCTTGATATACTAGTGAATGGTGTTCTTCGGAATATGGCCTTTTACCCCTTTTTGTCATTATGTCTGTTTGTTATAATGTAGCTTCTGCTTCTACCCCAAGGAGGCTCATTGAATGTGGTATTGACTGCCACAAGTGTACTAGATAAAATTAGTTACCAGAATTCCATATGCACCCTTTCTGATCCAGTTGGATTTTCCAAATTCAACTCCAGCATTGCCAAGCCCATTCTTATGGTCTGCTGTAAAACTGACTCATGTTTTATGGTCTGCCAGTTTTCCTAAGTTCATCAATCCACATGCACCAGATGCTGTACGCATGTTTCCATTAGATAAGGGCAAGCTGAGCATGGTGGACATGGTGCCATCGAAGCAGAACCAAGCCTCATTGCAGACTTCATTATTGGTTTTCTCAGGTTCTAGATACCTACAAATCAGACCACTAAGGTCACACTCATGACAAGAGGTATCACCAAGTGCTGTTAGTGTTGCTGTATTCATCCTTAAAGGGACAAAGCTCTCCATATGACTTGAGCGATTACACTTATGGGGTGAGGGGTCTTGCACCTGGTTTGATGTTTTTTGGCCTGACTGCAAATGGTGAAGAGTCACATGGAAGCTCAACTTTTTCAATTTCATAACGGTGTTTTCAATTTCATAACAGCTTTGCAATATGATGATTATTGATTTGAATTGATTTCCCATGTGCAGTTGCACTAATATAAATAAACCATTTTGATTTATCTTTAACATTCATCATTTGACAATTGACTTCAATTATAAATTATCAGTTGTGTTCTGAATTCTGTATGTAATGCTGTACATTTGGTGCAAATTATGGCTATTTTTTACAGTAGAACCCCACCTTACCAATCTTGGGAAAACATTTATCGGGGAACTAATGAACTATTATCTGAATGCTATTATTGTAGATGTAGGTGGAGGGCTGATGTACATTCTTATGTGCCTTTGTTACACCAGAGTTCCTCTGATATTGAGTGAACAAGTGTTTGAGGCAGGACTTGCCCTGCAAACTGAGTTTGGAATGGGATTGTATAGCGGCTAGGTATTTTTGACAGGCTACCTCTCATTCCATAGCATTTATGGAGCAGCAGAAAAACATTTTAGAGACTTGGAAAAGACAAGGTCACTTCAGGACTTCATTCACTGATAATATTGGAGTGACTGCCATCTAGATAACAGCTTGTCTAAGATTCACCAACCGTTTAATAACTTATTTTTCTCTTTCATCTGCAAGCACTCATTTTAACAGAATTTATAAAACAAATTGTTGATTGGCTCCTGTTAGAGGCATAATAGCAATTTTGGTGATTATATCACACTCACCTTTATGTTTCCCCTTATAAGATAAACTGCTTATTCTTGGTGTGCTTCCAAAGGTTAGGGCCATTTGAAATCTTGTGGTTTGTATTCATGATCCAGCTGGCTTTATATCATGGTAACTAGCTTGAGGTTACTTTTTTCACTATGCTACTGGCTTGATCTTCTAAAGGAGCCACCTCTAAACCTTGGTTGATTCTCTAGAGATTGTCCTGTTGATTGCTGGTCATCTCTTGAACCCCAATTACTTGATAGTGAGCAAGTAAATATGCTTCATGTTCTTCTCTCTTTGAATGTGATAGAAATGACAGCTTTAGATGTATTGCAATAACACTATTGGGAGGTACATATGATGTGTGGACAGATGCGAAATTTTGGTGAAGACCTAATTGCAAGTTTGATATTCTTCTTATCATAGTTAAGATTATCAGGAATTTTTGTTTACTGTTACATGGGGTATCTTTTAATTTTCTAGACTACATGAGGTCCTTGTAATAGTGTCAAGGCCTCCACTACATGAGTGGCAATGGGCCACATATAGATAATAGGACTAGACATGTATGCCTTCATTTTTCCTAACTAGCCCACAACACGTGGGCACCAGATTCTCCTTGCTCCATCAAGGAATCTTTCCAAATCAACCATTTGTGTATAAGCTGATTCTGACTTGGTCTGAGACTATTTGGTCTAGGAGGTTCATGGTGATACTTGGTGGCTTCCATTTAAAATGCAACCAAATTCCTATTTCTGATCAGATATCTTGTGTAAATATGCAATTTATATAGTGCAGAAGGAGGTGGTCAAGTTACCCAGATCCTTGCTGACAGTTGGAACATGTGCTGGAGTCTATTTACCCTTCAACAAGTAGGGTATTTTCTGTAAGTGTTTCTTTAATGTAATACAAGCTGCATAAGGTGTTAAAATTTAGGCCATGCTCTGATTCACCACAAGTGTCTACACAACTATTTTTTGACCTGTTCTATCAGACAGACTGGTGAGCAAGATTTGCAGTGCAAACCATAGCAGCAAAAATCTTTCTCAGGAATAACTCGGCAAACTAAAAGATTTTTCTATTTATCGGGATTAAATCAGGTTAGGTTTAGGGAAAAACAGAAAAAAACTTGCAACATAAATTGAAAAAAGCTTAGCAACCCTAAATTTTTTGGACCTAAACATTGGAAAAATTGCCAAAACATCATGTTTTAGTCAAGAATCACAATTTTATTGGTCAAAATTTTGTTTGGTTGATTTTTTCAAATTATCGCAATATTTTCAGGGAAAATCTCAGCACGGGGGGCAAAAAGTTAAATTGCAATTTATCATGATTATTAAAAGATTATTACTTCTATGGTGCAAACACCTCAATCTCCTTTTCCCCATTAAAGAGTGTCAAATTCATTGTCTAGGAGAATTGAGCTCCAGTCATTATTGGACTATAGTGAACCTATATTGACTTACGGTAAATAGAGGTCAATTCCAGCATTTGTTGAAATTTGGGATTTTGGATTTTCTAATAGATATAATCTTTGACATCAATTCTCCCTTAGGTTTTTAATATTTTACTTATGCCATTATAATCAAGCTTTGAGCTAAGCCTTGGAAAGTGACTTGAGCTATCATTTAAGTCTTATTCTACTGTGTTTCCATTGTTGTGAGCCATGGTAGCTCCACATTTCTTCAAAGATATTATTCTGGTCTCTGATAATAATGTATTCGATGCCTTATAATTTAAGTTCAATTGTGATCTTTTTCAGCATGTAACCCACATGTTAGCTTCATTGATATCGCTGAATGGATCTGTTGTCCCAATGTTAGCTGACAGATGTAAAATATATCCTTCGCAATCTTGATCTCTTTTATTAAACCAATAGATAGCAGAAGAGTGCCGTCCATGAATTGGAAGTTAGTGAATTGCATACCCTGTTCTATTACTTGTTATCCCCAAAATCCTATTTTGGTCGTTGGCTTGAATCTCATTATTATTATGAAAATGTCCAGCAAGAGTGGGTAATTTATACTTGTCTAAGCCCCCTGCTAGGCTGAAATGTTGGACTAGCTTAGTCATTTACTTAAACAGAATGGAATGGATTTGCAATGCATCTCTAGTCTCTATAGGTTTCAAAAACTCCTCCTTGGAGGTGGTCTTGAAGACTACATGTGAAGTGTGGTGGTTGTAGATAAACATTTGCACATCTCTAGCATCATCAACCACTTCTTTGATCCACTCAATTTTTCCTATGCCCTCTATTGTGTTATTCATGGCATGTACAACAAGAAATCCACCAAATATGCTTGTAGGCCACCTCAAGCAACTTCCTTGCAACTTTGCTCACATGTCACATTCATTGCTACTTGAACCACATTCTTTGGTCCAACCTTCTCAATAGCATCTCTAAGGATTTGGAATGAAAAAGTGGCATTCTTGCAGTGCCTGAACAATTGATAGCCCTAAGGAAGTAAGGTCCTTATGAACATCTGACCATGATGTTGATGAGTGGACAACACCTCATGTCCGTCCACCAACCATGACTACACTACATCCACTAGTGACTCAAGTAGCTTTCATTTTCTCCATTAGAATATTAATCTTGGAATAGTTCTCATGGAAGATTGTTGTACTCAATTTTGTCTCCCTTGGTCACATATACAATGGCCCTACTTTTATTATCTTTGCCAAAATCTCCGTATAATAAAGAGAGTAAGTCACATGTAATGGAATGCGAATGGCAAAGAAGAATTTGCCAATGGCATCATCTACCTCCTTATTTCCCACATCAAATAATTCTACTATCATATTTGCAACATCACTATCCTAAGGACTAGGTCCTAATATGTGCTGCTGCATTGCTCCATTTTGCCAGTTTTCTATTGCAATTTTTGTCTTGTGCTATAATTTTTTCCCCTCTTGTTTGGCACCTCTCCCCTAAACACCAATGACCAAAATGTGGGTGTTGTCACCAAATGTTGACGTAAAAACCAGATTGAAGATTGATTTGGATTATGTTAGATGTTTGACACTTTGGTGTTAATGTATTAGGGGGAAGTAACTTATATATGCAGACATAACTTAAAAAATTTGGAGTCTCCTTATTCTATGTATTTACTCATACACACATCTATATTAGAATGGTAGGATCATTATATATACAACCAAAGTGCGGGTGGTGCCACCAAATGTTGATGTAAAAACCAGATCTAGAATTGGTTTGGATTATGTTAGATGTTCAAGACTTTGGCGTTAATGTATTTGGGGAAAGTAACGAATATATGCAAATAGAAAATAGAAAATATTTGCATCCCCTTATTCTATGCAAGTACTTGTACATACATCTATGATAGAATAGTAGGATTATATATATATCAAGATCTGTACATGACATGCTCTATAACAATCTCTCATTCAATGTCCTTATATATGCAGACAAAAAATTAAAAAAATGGGAGTCCCCTTATTCTATGCAAGTGCTTGTACACACATCTATATTAGAATAGCATGATTGTATATGTATATGTATATAATATTGTAACGGGACTTGCTAGGACTCGCTAGGACTCGATGAGTCCCGAGTCGAGTCACCCTGGCCAAGTTTTGGGGGCTTAGACTCAAACTCAGCCGAGTCTTGGCTGGAGTTGCCGAGTCTGGTGGACTCGCCAGACTCGTTGAGTCTAGGCGAGTCTCGTCAGCAGGACTCGGCAAGCAAGGTTTGAAAACTACAAAAAATTACATGAAATTTAAAGTTAAAACTTGTTTTTTTTAACTTATTGTGATTGCAAAATGATGTACACCATGAAGGTTTGTATGGTTTTGGAGGTCTTAATTTGGGCTTGGTGGCAAGGGTTTCGCCCCTCGACCCCACCCTATATCGCAATAGGGAGCGTGCCTAGGGCATTGCCCCGAGACTCCGCGAGGGGCACTGCCCCTCAACCTCACTAGGGGCGTTGCCCCTTGACTCCACTGGGGGTGTTTCCCCTTGACCTCGCTGGGGTCGTTGCCCTAGACCCTCGCAAGGGGTGTTGCCCCTCGATCCCACTGGGGGCATTATCCCTAGACCCTTGCAATGGGTGTTGCCCCTTGACCCCATTGGAGGCGTTGCCCCCAAACCCCCGCAAGGGGAGCTGCCCCTTGACCCCATTGGGGGCGTTGCCCCCAGAGCCTTGCCAAGGACGCTGCCCCCTCGACCCCACTAGAAGCACTACACCTAGACCCCCACAAAGGGCATTGCCCCTCAACCCCATTAGGACAATTGCACGGATACTTGAGATTATGGCTGCTGCATCATCCAAGACCTATCTTAGACACATTCGTAGGAAGGATGCAGGCTCCTTTTTGCCATAGACTTCTAGTTATTGTTTTGAATCTTTTGATATTTCATATTTGTTTGGAACATTTCATGTCATGGATTTCATATTCGATGAGTTTTGTATACATTTGAGTCTTTGACTATATATCTAAGTGTGCTATTTCCTTCAGCAGCTCAACTACAATCTGTGTTTATACTTATATGATTGATGTATACTTGTGTTAGTGACGAGGACCTTGATCAGGTTGACTGGGTAGATAAAGAGGCTGAGGCTATAGCCATGGCAGAGGAGGAGGCTAAAGCACGAGCAAACACATCCACAACTAATGTTGGTGAGGGTGGTATGGAGTCACAAGTAGAGACTATGGCTGTAGTTGCTACATCATCTAGGACCGACCTTAGATGCCTTTGTAGGAAGGATGCATACTCCTTTGAGCCATAGAATTATAGTTATTGCTTTGATATTTCATATTTGTTTGGAACATTTGATGTCATGGATTTCATATTCGATGAGTTTTGTATACATTTGAGGCTTTGACTATATATCTAAGTGTGCTATTTCCTTGAGCAGCTTAGCTACAATTTGTGTTTATACTTATATGATCGATGTATACTTGTGTTAGTGACGAGGACCTTGATTGGGTTGACCGGGTAGATAAAAAGGTTGAGGCTATAGCCATGGCAGAGGAGGAGGCTAAAGCACAAGCAAACACATCCACAACTAATGTTGGTGAGGGTGGCATGGAGTCACAAGTAGAGACTATGGCTGCAATTGCTACATCATCTAGGACCCACCTTAGATGCCTTCGTAGGAAGGATGCAGACTCCTTTGAGTCATAGAATTGTAGTTATTGTTTTGATATTTCATATTCGTTTGGAACATTTGATGTCATGGATTTCATATTCGATGAGTTTTGTATACATTTGAGTCGATGAGTGTGCTATTTCCTTGAGCAGCTCAGCTACAATTTGTGTTTATAGTTTATACTTATATGATCGATGTATACTTGTGTTAGTGACGAGGACCTTGATTGGGTAGATAAAGAAGCTGATGCTATAGCCATGGCAGAGGAGGAGGCTAAAGCACAAGCAAACACATCCACAACTAATGTTGGTGAGGGTGACATAGAGTCACAAGTGGAGACTATGGCTGTAGTTGCTACATCATCTAGGACCCACCTTAGATGCCTTCGTAGGAAGGATGTAGACTCCTTTGAGCCATAGAATTGTAGTTATTGTTTTGATATTTCATATTTGTTTGGAACATTTGATGTCATGTATTTCATATTCCATGAGTTTTGAATACATTTGACTATATATATCTAAGTGTGCTACTTCCTTCAACAACTTAGCTACAATTTTTGTACTTTATACTTATGTGATCGATGTATACTTATGTATGTGATCAAATTTGCTTCTATTTAATGATTTTATTGCGTCTTTAAGGTTCATTCAATAGAGGGTGCTTGAAACAAGTTTTAAATCGTTAAAAATCTCTAAATTTCTAGGGTTTTTTCATTTTGCCGAGTTTGCGCTGAGTCTAGGCGCCGAGTCCCAAGTCCTGAGTCAAGTCACTCTGGCCGAGTCTGAGCCGAGTCCGAGTCTTGTTACTATGGTATACATACACACACACACACTCCAAGATCTGTACACAACATGCTCTATAACAATATCTCTCATACAATGTCCTTATACATTAATATCACTTTCTATTGCACTCTTGATCATGCAATCTTACAATGCGCAGTACATTTATGACTATATGTATCTTCATATTAGCATGTCCCTAGCATGTCTTATACTGGATTGACCTGTCAGGAGGTACAGCACATCCTTTGCTATTGCCACATCTTCTCTGTTTTTGATCTTTGGCATTTGTGGTAACAAAATGATGTCTCTATCACCAGGCACTGGATGTGGTTTGCATTGGATATACTTAACTTGTGGCGCCTTAGCAGGCTTCACTAAAGTCTCTATTAAGCTGCCTTTATTGATTTTCAACCTAATAAGGGATTGTATTAGGCTGCCCATTATGATTTTCAACCTGATCAGTCAAGTCTGTTGTATTATTTGAGAACTGACATCTAGCGGGATTTCCCAGTGATCCAATGTCTGATTATGGACATATGCTGAGAAATGCAATTGTTTGTTCAACCATTTATCAGATAGCAAGAAAAATATCCAGTATTTTGGCAATTACAACATGTGAATAAATGTTGTGAAAAATCAAGACCAATCTGTCATATTCCAATTTAAATAGGTCTGCCCCAGCCGACTTAAAAAGGGTGTTTCTTAACACCATTATTTTATTAATATATTTATATATATAAAATAAATAAATAAATGTTAAAATTAATAAATATATAATAAATTAATATTAATTTTGGGTGGCCAAATTAAATAAATGAATTAAAATTTTAAATTTAGGGTGCCTCTCCTGTGGGCCACACATTTCAATGGAAGGCCTATTAATAAGTTGCTGGGCGCTGGAAGGAGGTATGAAAAACAGGAAGAGATTTTGGGATGCAAACCCTAACCCTCCTCAAACTCTTTTATAGATTCTACTCTGTCATATCTGTTCACTATAATTCCATTGCAGGTCTGGGCGCAATACTTTTGGGGGCAAATTCAGGAGTTTGGTCTGCTATCATTCTGCTGAGTGGCGCTACATCCTACCAGTTGTGCAATATGTGAATTACAGGTCATCACATCCATCATCTTTCTGAGACTTGCAAACAACGCTTATAGATTTGAGGAGAACTCCAGGTGGCGAATTCTGGACTGAGAGTTATAACTTGTGGAAGATCAGAAACCCTAGGCGCAATCAGTCCATACTGGTTATCAGGCGCACACACCAAGCTGGGCACACCTGCAGACACTTCACATACCCAGATCTGGAGGACCTGCGAGCTAAACATTAGCAAAGGTAGTCAAATTAGAAGCCTGAAGCTACTTTCTAACATCAGATCAGGGCACCTTGGACGCGGGCATAGGAGCTCAGATCTGAGCACAGGAATAAGGAAGAGGCACCTGACCATAAGCGCATCCTTTGCACAAGGGTATCTGGAGTTTAATAGGTAATACATTGAAGGTTTCAGACAGTCATCACAAATCAGAACTCCCGAGAATCCAATCTGATCTGGCTAAGGATCATACCCTCCTTGTTGCAGGCTATTATCAGCAATTAATTTCTGTACCCTCCTACTCAGACTTTAATCTATATTGAAGCAATTTTTATATCATATTTTTAATTTTTCAATAGAATGTGGGATCCCTGAATGGTTGACTCTATGCTATGAAGTGAAAATCAACTAGTTTCTTTGGAACTTTTGATAATATAATGTGCAGATTTATATTCTAAATTCTCTGACAGATTTATATTCTGAGTTTATTTTGTTAGATCTGGGTCGAATAACTTTTGAAAACCCTAGGATATTACACAATCAGTGCATAATCCTTAATAAAAGAGCAGAATTGGTCAACAACTGATCTGTAATTTGCAGTCTACAATTGCTACAATTTCATCAAAGAAGCTTTTTACTTGTTTATTCTGATTCCAATCCTAAGCTATGAAAATTCAACACAAACCAACTGAAAGTATATGTAGAATTCTTCAATTGGACATACTTTCAATTTGCAGCATGGATTGAGAAGGAGATCACAAAAAACATGAACAGAGCAATATACTATACAAATGAAGCCACTTGATCCAAGCTCTTTGCTGCCCTGAAACATAATTTCTGAGGTAGCCTTCTAACCATTTGTTGACAATCTTGGATTGCCCATCCGTTTGCGGGTGATAACTAGTGCTTATGGTGAGAGCACTGTTCCACTCAATCTGAAGATCTTCTGCCAAAAAACACTGAGGAACTTGCTGTCCCTATCATTGACAATGGTTTTAGGCAAATGGAAAATTTCTCTAAAAAACAACTTAGCTACTTGAGCTGCTATAAATGATGTAGTGATAGCATAAAAATGAGCAAATTTAGTTAATCTATCCACTACGACATAAATACAATCACGTCCCTGCACCTTGGGTAAACTAGTGATGAACTCCATAGCAATACTCTCCCATTTCTGATTCGGAATTGGAAAGGGCTGCAACAAACCAGCTGGAAAAGAATGATCATTTTTATTCTTTTGACAAATAGAACATTCTCTTATGTAATTCATGACCTCTTCCTTCATCCCTTTCCAAGCAAACCTTTTTCTAATCTTCTTATAAGTCTTGAACATGCCTTGATGACCAGCAAGAGGAACATCATGAAAGGATTGTAAAATCTTCTTTTTAAGCTTAGATTCAGGTACTAGAAAAATTCTACCCTTATAAAAGATCAACCCATCAACCAACTTATACCTTTCATCATCCAAATGACCTTCTACGATGCTGGTTGCAATCTGATTTTTTGCATAATCAGCAATAATTAACTCCCAATCAGCTGAAAGCTCACAAAGTGACTACAAATGAGGTCTTCTAGATAGAGCATTTGCAACTATATTGTTCTTTCCTTTGACATATTCAATATCAAAATCATAGGCTTGAAGTTTGCTTACCCATTTTTGTTGCCTTTCATTCAAATCTTTTTGGCGCATGAAATGTTTAAGACTATTATGATCAGTCTTAACCACAAATTTATTTCCCACCAAATATTGACGAAATTTAGACAAAGCATGCATAATGGCAAGCATCTCTTTGTCATAAATTGAGCATAACCTTTCTGCTCCTCTCAAATTTTTGCTCTCAAAGACAATAGGGTGTTTGTCTTGCATGAGAACAACTCCTACTCCTTCACCTGAAGCATCACATTGCAATTCAAATGGTTTCTTAAAATCAAGTAGAGCCTTGCAATTCAAATGGTTTCTTAAAATCAAGTAGAGCCAATACTGGATATGAGCTCATGATCTGTTTGAACTTATCAAAGACTCCTTGTGCCTTATCTGTCCATAGGAAAGCTCCTTTCTTGCTAAGATCTGTAAGGGGGGCTGCCATGTGAGAATACCCCTTGACAAACTTTCTATAAAACCCACACAAGCCCAAAAATCCCTTCAATTGAGTCACATTCTTTGGAGGTGGCCAATCAATGATGGCTCTAATCTTCTTAGGATCAACTTTGTGACCCCTTTAGAACTGATAATATGGCCGAGATAGATAAGCTCTGTCATCCCGAACTCACATTTTGATTCTTTGGCAAACAAACATTCTGCCTCCAAAATAGTAAGCACTTCTTCCAAGTGTTGAAGGTGCTCCTCCCAAGACTTGTTGAAAATAAGAATGTCGTCAAAGAAGATAAGCACAAACTTCCTCAACTGTTGTCTGCAAATCTTGTTCATACAAGATTGGAATGTTGCTAGGGCATTTGTCAAACCAAATGGCATGACAAGGAATTCAAAATGCCCATAGTGGCATCTAAAAGCAGTCTTCTCAATATTTGCTTCTCATCCTGATTTGGTGGTAACTAGATCGAAGATCAATATTCGAGAAATACATAGCCTCATGAAGCTCATCAATAAGCTCATCTATCCTAGGAATAGGATATCTATTCTTGATGGTCTTCTGATTCAATGCGCGATAGTCAACACACATACACATTGTGCCATCTTTCTTTTTGACCAACACCACCGCTGAAGCAAAAGGGCTTTTGCTTGGCCGAATGAACCCTACCTCCAAAAGCTCTTTAATGGTCCTTTCTATCTCATCTTTCTGCTTCTTCGGATATCAGTATGGAGTAGTGATAACCAGCTTTGCACCCTCTTCTAGCTCAATCACATGCTCACACCCCCTTTCAAGAGGTCTCCCAAGAGGTAAATTGCCAAAGACTTTGCTCTTCTTAGAAAGCAAGGCTTGAATATCAGGGAGATACTGCCTTTTCTCCACTACCGGATCAGTTGGTAGGATCATACATTCTGCTGCCCATTCCACTTGATCATGACATATCAGCCTCTCCATTCTTTTCAAAGACACAATTCGAGGGCCTCCATTAGACATCACTCTCAAAACAACCTTCTTTCCATCAGCTTGGAATTTCAATTCCATGGTTTGCAAATTCAAGGTGATTTCTCCAAGAGATCGCAACCATTGTATTCCCAAAACAACATCAGTATCACCGATGCCAACAACATAAAAATCATTTTTTATTTCATAATTCCCCAATTGCATGGAGAGATTGGGAAGTTTTTTTGTGCATGATATAGTAAAACCATCTGCTACCATTACCCTGAATCCTTCAAACTCTTTAGTCTTCAATCCCCTTTTGACAACTAATCCTTTGTCAATGAAATTATGAGTTGCTCTTGTGTCAATTAGAGCAACAATCCTTTGAGAACCAACCACTCCACGAACCCGAAATGATTCATTCTTTTGGAAACTAGATAGTTGTGCAAAGGCACTACCATCTCCTATCTTTGGCCTCCTCTTCTGGAGCTTCTTCATTATTGCTACTTGCTGATTCGTACTGCTGATCAGAAAAATCTGATTCTGCTCCATTATCAGAATAACCTTCCAATTTATGTGCTTTACCCTTTCCATAACAACGGTGACCCTTTGACCAAGGCTCACGACAAGTATAACAAACTCCCTCTTTTCGAAGTTGATCACGGAGTTCATCTGACGTCTTTTGGGGATACTTATTGGGTTGACTTGGAGGAAACTTCTTCTTATCATTCTTGAAAGGTTTAGACTGAAATTTTGGCCTTGGAGCAGCCAACTCCATGCTTTTTGCCTACTTGATTGCTTCATCCAAGGTTGGTGGATCAAAGGCTTTGACCCATCCCTTCAAAGGCTCCATTAATCCTTCAACAAATAGAACCACAAGTCTTCTCTCAGTAATGTTGGGCACCATTACTAACAATCTTTGAAAATCAGCCACATAATTTTCTAAAGATCCTTGTTGCTTCAGCTGTGCCAATTCTCAAAATCTCAACTCAGGGTCTTTGGTATCAAATTGTTTGATCAGCTTGTTGGTAAATTCTTCATAGGTGTGGATAAGGTTATGGCCAAGAGTGACCAAACCGTGAGTCCACCATTCGTGGGCCACTCCGTCCAAATGCAATGTGGCAAATTTTATTGCATCTTCTTCCGGCATTGGTCTAAGTGAAAGATAGTTATCCAACTTCTGCACCCATGCCCTAGCTGTACACTTGTTACTACCATCAAAATGGTCCAAAGTTATCTTTTCTAAAGCTTGTTGAAAATCATTTCTACGATTCATTGGAGGACGGTGTTCATTCCTTCCACCATTTCTTCTACTCCTTTGATTCATGAATTGATCAAAGGTCCAAGCATCTCTCATATCAGGTGGCAAAGTGATATACTCCATATATGCTTGTCTAGCATCATCTGCAAAAGGTATCCCAACTTCTGGTGGTGATTCTTCCCTCAAAGTGAATGTAGGGAGAAGAGATCTAGATGAAGATCCTCTTGCGATTGTAACATGCTGTCCAACAATTCTATCCCTTCCATTTACCTCTGAACCATTATTACCATTATGGCCATAAGTTCCATTAACACCACTGTTACTACTGTTTTCACCAACTTGATTCTGTTGGGGCTGAGCATTGTTTTGACTAGCCTGCTGATCCAATTTAGCTAGCAAACGTGCCATCATGTCTAACATGTTCTCAAACTTCTTTTCTGCTCTGGCATCTTTTTCTTCCATTGAAAGTCTGGGCTCTTTTGAAATTCTTTCAATTGCTTTACCTGTCTCTCTCAAAGCTTTTGACAATGTCTCTGCTTCTGGCACTGGTGGGAACTGTATCTGAGATCTAGCCTGATTTCTGACGAAATATCTGGTTTCTCTGTCACTCATTTGTTGACTGAATGGTTGAAAGTCATAGGATGGCAAAAACTTTTGCTCTAATACCACTGAAAGATACCCTCTCAATTTTTTTGATTTTTCAATGACAATTACAATGTAATCAAGCACCCGTTAAGGTTAGCTGAAAACCAAAACGATGCAAAAAGAACTCTAACCAAGAATGCGCCCTAAAACCACTTAAGGAGGAGGGGTGAGTATATGGTCAGAGGATCCCTAGGGTCTAGTTAATCAATAACTAAAATGATTACAATTGAATGAGGGGACTTAAACTCAACACTAAGAATGTGCACTCAAGATTCCATAGAAGGTGAGGTGCTAACATATGGTGGAGTGCTAATAACAAAATTGAAAGTATTTAGGCGGATAACCAACCATGATAGAATTTCCACTCTTCCACTAAAACAGTGGGGGAAATAAATTACAAATAAATGATTCATCCGTTGCGGCAGGCATCCACTTAAGAGTGAGGATTCACCACTTGACAGTGGGTATAAGAAAGCTTAACAATTCATTTATCCACACTGGCGGTATACCATCCAGAGGTGTTTAATGTGAAATTAAGAAATCAATGCAACAATAATAAATTGGAACAATACTACTATTTACAGTTTTTACAAATAGGAAAGAGCTGCAAATTACAAGAATTTTACAATGATTTCAAAACACCAAGATATGGGATGATTTCACGTTAGATATCAACAAGGATTGATGAAGAAAGATTGGAAATGCAAACTGAAATAAAGTTTGATATAGAAATCTGCAATTTTGGAAATGAGTTATCAGCAATTGCAAAATCAATCAAATGCTCATAACTTCACCAAATTACCTCCGATTGAACTGAATCTTTTGCAAATGACTTCTAGGAGTATGGCGTCCAAGAACCAATTAGGAAACAACATCAAATCCTTCTTATTTTTTTGGCACAAATCCCAATGCCACTAAGAAAGGTACGACCCTCCTTGAGGGGCAATTTTAGCATTAAAAATCAAATACTCCAAATTAAAATCTGCAAATTCATGAGGATGGTCACCAATAGTATAGAATTCAGTTGATCAAATACCCATCAGCAAATAAAAATCACCATAAGAGCTGCAAGTGAAATCGACTTTCAGCCTTGTCTGCGACAGCAACTCCAAAACTGAGAATTATCATCAAAACTTCAATTATAAAGCTCAATCTGCTAGTCTGGATGAGAAGCAACAATAAAAACCAACTAGGTGTTATCTTTCAAACACGAAATTGGATTGTAACTAGGAGGTCAACATTCCTTGAAGTGAAAATCAAGTTGTCATTTTGACAACATAACAATAGCATAAACATTGGATGCCAAATGTTGAAGCAAAGCTTCATCTTTATAGAAAATGGGATGACTCTTCAAATTCTAGGCAAGGGACGCCCCAATAGACATTTGAATTATTTTCAAATTCCAAAAATATAAAACTCCCTAAAAAAGGCGTCCAACTTCAAGGCATAAGATCTTCATTAAATGTTTCTTAATTAATTCCTTAATGAAGGCATCCCCCTTCATGGCCACCTTTTAACACAACTTAAAGTTAGTTCACTAGGCCAAGGGGTCAACTGAAAAACATAACATTAATGCCTTTAATTTAACATTTGCACCAAATAAAACTTTTAAGCTAGAACTGAGAAACACCTTATTGCTCCAACTGAAGAGGAACATAACTAAAGAGTTGACAGTTGAGATACTGCCAAAAATAGAATTTACTATAAATAGTAAATTCTGAGAAATACCACAAAACCTCCAGTAAAGGAAACCCTAATTTACTGTAATGTCCTCGATTTAGCCCTACGCTTTTCTTGAGGTTTTAGCCTATTTCCGAAAACTCGTAGGCTAAGCAAAATTGAAAATTAGGGTTTCTTATTTTATAGAGATTCTGAAAAAGGTTTGCATGAATAAGGATTGCGGATTCTTTCTGGGTTTTCAGAGAGCTTCGCAGTGATATGACTTATAAAGTCATCAGACAACTTTTCTAAATTTACTATTTTTAGTAAATTCTATTTCTGGCAATGCCATCTTGGGCAGTAGCATCAGTAGTTAGCTCAGTTTCCATTTCGGGCAAAGCAGTTTGGAACATATTTGGCCTTAAGCACTTTGAGACTCATTTTGGGTAAAATGATTTATTCTAAGTCATTAATGTTATAATTTTTTATTAACCCCCTTGGCCTAGTATTAATGACTTAAAGTTTTTAAAAGGTGGCCTTGAGGGTGGACGCCTCATTGGGAGATTATTTAAATATTTCTAAAGTAAATATTTCTCCTCAAGTTTTGGATGCCTAGAAAGGTGAATATAATGTTTCAAAAATTAAAATATTTCAAAAGTGAAATGGACATCTCTTGTGGAGGGAAAAAGAAATGGAAGTTGAAGAGCCAACAGTCACTTTCAATTCTATAAAAGAAAGCCTTTGCTCTCTCATTTGTTACCTTGGAAAATGTTGTAAAGTTATGCTACTGGTTTGAAATCCAGAATCTGGCTAAGGGAAAGCTTAGCAAATTCTATTCCACTCTTCGGACCTGAAACTATGGTTCCCTAGATGATGGATTGAGAGTGTGCTTCATTCAAAAGTACATATTGAGCTTCATTGTTGTAGATTTGTTGTTATTATCAGTTTTTGAGTTGCTGGTGCAAACATGGCTGATTGATGATTTTGCTTGCAGCTAGTTTCATGAATTTATTTTTGATATGGGTATTTTATCTATATGATTCTAAGCCTTGGGCGACCCTTTCCAAGAGGTTTCAGATTTTATTAATGTGTTTCTGATTTTTAAAGAGATAATCGCCTCTCTTGAAGGCCGTACATCTCCAGAATGGTATTGGGATGCGTGCATTAATAAATATGGAGGCTTTGGTGCAGTTTCTGTGTTTGAACAAGGGCGCCTTTACTCCTAGAAGCTGCTGCAATTGATTCCATGTCAATTGGTGAAGATAGGATGAAGTTATGAACAATTTGGTGTGCTACAGTTTGTTGGAAATTCATTTTCAGTTTGCAGATTTTTTATATCAGACTTGTTTCAGTTTGAGTTTTCAGTTCTTTCTTCAATAAGTTGGATAGCTATATAATGTGGGATCATCCAGCTTCTTTGTGCTTCAAAACTATTGTAATTCTCATGTAATTTGCAGCTCTTTCTCATTTTGTAAAGCTGATAACAATAGTACTGTTTCAGTCTATTAATTGCTGCTTATTCGTGTTTAATTATCACATTGTAACCCTTGGATGGTTTACCGCCAGTGTGGAAAAAAAAAGAATTTGCTAATTCTCTCATTGTACCCACTGGAAAAGTGGTGAATTCCCACTCATGAGTGGATGCCCGCCGCAGCAGATGAAGTGTTTAAAATGTAATCTTTTCCCCCCACTGTTTGGTGGTAGCGTGGAAATTTTTTTCATGGCTGGTTATCCGCCTATTACCTTTCAATTCAGCAATTAGCACTCCACCATATGTTAGCACCTTGCCTGTCAAAGGATCTTGAGTGCACATTCTTGGTGTTGAGTTTAGCTTCTCTTTCAAGTGTAATCTTTGTAACTTTGATTCAGTAGATCCTAGGGATCCTTTGACCATATGCCTGCCCCTCCTCAAGTGGTTTTAGGGCGCATTCTTGGTTAGAGTTCTTTCATGCAGCGTTTTGGGTTAAGCTAACCTTAACGGGTGCTTGGTTACATTGTATTTGTTTATTGAAAATCAAAAAATTTGAGAGTATATTTCATTTACCTCAACGAGCCTACGGGCCTCCAGAATAGGCTGATGAGCAACTGAACTGGTTATTGATGAGAAGGGGACATTATAGGAGAGTAGACAATCATAAGCCAAGTGGTCAATGGCAAGCATCGTTTACATTTGAAGGGGAGACCTTGATAGTCAAGTGGTTGAGTCCAAGGCCTATCAACCACCATCAAATAGTATCATCGTGAAGAGGCTTGGAGATATCAATGTCCATTAGAATATGAGCAAACGTAGAGTGGCCCATGTAGGAAGTGGTAGAGTCAAGTTTCAAGAAACAACCAATAGCATTGCCAATGGCCTCATAGTACGAACCTTCCCAAAATTGGAGAGGGAGATTCAAAAGCCAAACCCACACAAGTCTAACGTTGAGAGATTCAGAAAGGGGGTTGAAAGATGTAGTCCAAGGCTTGATTGAGAGAGATTGCTCTCCCCACATCCATAACCTACCGTTAAGCACCAAATCCGTGTCCTTTAAAGATTCAAAAGATGCAATGAAGAATCCCTTTGGACAAGGTTGTTGATGAAAGGTAGCTTCGGTCAGTTAAGATCCAAGCTATTCTTCCGAATAAATCAAAATAGGAAATTAAGTGAAATCGAATTTATAAAGCATTGATAAAATTCGAAATATATTAAATGATGTCGAAATTCTGTATTAAATAAATTTGGAATTTTATTCATATCCGCCACCTTGGTTTGTGTGTGTTTAGACACTAAACTAACTGTCATTAAGAGAGAAGAGATCCGGGGGCTCAAAGAGACACGTCTCTTGAGCGGACGGGTCTCCACTTGTGGAGACACGTCCTCTCTTGAGACGTGCCTCTTAGAGGCGGGTCTCCATCATATTTATGGTGGCTTCCCATTGATATGCAAACATCGAAATTAATTAATGTTCCGCATTCAGTACATTCACATTTAAAAGGAAATTTGGAAATCGCATTTGAGAAGAATTTTGGAAATTACATTTGGACTCAAAATTGTCTTACACAAAATTTCAGACCTTAGTTTATTCTTAGGTATTAGGATCCTCTTAGTGAAAGATTTGATTACATTTACATGGTATCAGAGCCATGTTGTGTGAATCCAAATCAAATCTAAAATTAGTTTGCTCTAGAAAAATTCGTATTTTTCAAAATCGAATTCACATCACATTCTTCATAATGTCAAGTGTGATCAGATTTGAAGATTGTCTTGCAGGAGCAGACAATTTCACATCATGGAAATTTAGAATCATGACGATCCTTAGAGAGAATAAACTAGACTCACTTGTGAGAGAGAATAAAAGGGAGCTAGAGGCTGAACATGAGAAAACTCAATGGATCGAAAACAATGAAAGAGCCATGAAAATCCTAGTAGATGCAGTTAGGGATCACATAGTGCCTATCCTAGCAAAACATGAAACTGCATACCATATGTACAAATCTTTTGAGAGTACTTATGAGATCAACAACACTTGCAGGACTCTAGCATTAAAACGGCAAATCAACAATGCTCAAATAAACAAAGGAGAGTCCATTAATGCATACTTCATGAGGATTATTGAACTTAGGGATCAATTATCCACAATTGGATATTAGATTGACAACAAAGAGTTAACCCTAATTGCACTAGGAGGCCTACCAAACTCATGGGAGTCATTTGTTCAAGGAGTAAGTGCGAGATCTAAACTCCCTAAATTTGATAGGTTAAGAACTGACTGCCTTCAAGAAGAAACAAGACTTTCCACAAAAGAGAATAAACAGAAACACATAGATGAAGACATTCATGTTCTCCACACAACATCTAATAAGAAGAGTAAGAAAAACTCCTACAAGAGAGGATCTTTTAAGAGAAAAAGAAATTCCAATGGAAAGGAATCTTATAAGAAGAAAGATATCTCTCAAGTACAATGCTTTAGATGCGATCAGTATGGTCACTATGCAATGAAGTGCCCTGATAGAACTAAACAACAAGTATCCTTTGCCAAAGTAGAAAAGTCAAAACCAGATCATGAATCTGAGAACTTTGTGTTCTATACAGCCCTTTCTAGTCAATTATCTGACAACACTCAAAATTGGGTAATTGATTGTGGGTCATCTAGACACATCATAGGGTTCAGAGAGCACCTAGACTCCATGACTGAAAAGTCTAATGAAGAAGTAACCATCGAGGATAATTCTGCATATCCTGTGAAAGGGGTTGGAACGTGTTCCATCAAGTTGAAATCTGGCATTTTTTTGCAACTCACTGGATTTTTATTTGTACCTGGAATAAAGAGAAATCTTATATCCATCTCTGCCCTTGAAGACAATGGTTACAGAGTTACATTTATGGATGGTAAAGTTCTAGTATGGCCTAAGAACTCAACTATTAAGAAAGCCCATACCATAGGCATAAGACAAGGGTACCTTTACAAACTATGCACTGAGGATAAACAAGCCATTACCCTTGACACTATTGATACAAATGAAATATGGCATAGAAGATTAGGACATCTCCATTTTTGTGCCCTACCTTCTATGGAAAAACTTGTTACTGGCTTACCCAAGCTAAAACCATCTCATGAGGGAACTTGTAAAGGTTGTGCCCTAGGAAAGAATACTAAGGGATCCTTTCAGAATAGCCTGAGTAAAACCTTTAATGTGTTAGAACTGGTTCACTCTGATCTTTGTGGACCCATGTCTGTACCTTCTAAAGCAGGATTTCTATACTATGTCATATTTGTAGATGACTTCTCTAGGAAAACCTGGATCTATTTCCTTAAGTGTAAAGAATCATTAGAAATCCTCAAAAGGTTCAAAGAGTTTAAAGCCCTCACTGAAAACTTCTCCGGAAAGAAAATAAAAACCTTAAGGACAGACAATGGGAAAGAATATACCTCTGAGATTTTTAAAGAATTCTGCATGAGTGCTGGAATTAAGAGGGAGTTCACAGTTGCCTACAATCTTCAACAGAATGGGGTTGTTGAGAGGAAAAATAGAACCATTGTAGAAGCTGCTAAGGCAATGTTGCTGGACCAAAACATTGAAACATCTTTCTAGGCAGAAGCCTCTAGGACTGTTGTCTATATCCAAAATAGATGTCCTCATTCTCATCTTGATAACAAAACTCTTGAAGAAGCCTTTACCGGCATAAAACCTCACATTAGTCATTTCAGGATTTTTGGCTGTCCTGTCTATATTCATGTACCCAAAGAGAAGAGAGTCAAACTAGAACCTTCTGGAAAGAAGGAAGTATTTGTGGGTTATAGTGAAACCTCCAAAGCATACAAAATATTCATACCCGGGCATAAACAAATTGAGTTGAGCAGAGATGTCATCTTTGAAGAAGACATTGCATTCAAGAGGGCAAAGAGTTCTAGTGAGACAGAAACCTATTCCCCTAGTGTACCTGAAATGGAACCTGCTCTTGAGATTCAGAGGGAGCATCCTGAGGAAGTATCACATGAACTTCTTGCCACTTCAAATGAGGATACAAATGACATCGGCAGAAAGAGACCACTTTGGGCCAGGAAGATGATCAAAGAAGTAGAGGATCATGTAGCACCTTAAGGAACGTTCAGGGAAAGTAAAAGACCCAAACGGTTCTCTAGCTATGTTGCCTTAATGAACAACATCATAAACTCTGAACCTGCCAGTGTTACAGAAGCCTTCAGACATCAAGCCTGGAAGGATGCAATGACAGAGGAATATCAGTCCATCCTAAAGAATGATGTATGGGACATAGTGCCTAGACCAAAAGAGAAACCTGTTGTCTCTTCTAAATGGCTCTTCAAAATCAAGCATGCTGCTGATGGCAGTATAGAAAAACATAAAGCACGTTTCATGGCTAGGGGTTTTTCTCAAAAGGAAGGCATTGATTATGAAGAAACATTTGCACCTGTTGCCCGTTACACATTAGTGAGAGTAGTATTAGCCATTGCAGCAGCTCAACGCTGGAAGATCCATCAAATGGATGTGAAAACTGCCTTCCTCAATGAAACCATTGAAGAGGAAGTCTATCTGGAATAGCCTGAAGGTTTTGTGATACATAAATCTAACTCACATGTGTGCAGGCTGAAGAAAGCTCTCTATGGACTTAAATAGGCTCCCAGGGTCTGGTATGAAAGAATTGACAGCTATCTCTTGGGATTAGGGTTTTCCAAAAATGATGCTGACTCCAATCTCTACTTCAAGGTAATCAAAGGTGATATGCTTATAATTATTTTATATGTTGATGACCTGTTGATAACAGGAGAAGATCACCTCATTACTCAAGGGAAACATGATCTAATTTCTGAATTTTGACATGAAAGACTTGGGTATTCTACACAACTTCCTCGGTTTGGAAGTATGGCAGAAATCATAAGGCATCATACTAAACCAAGGGAAGTATACTATTGACATTCTGAAAAGATTTGAAATGTTGGACTGTAGACTGATGTCTACACCTATGGAAACCGACCTTCACAAATTGAAAGAAGCAGCAACAAAATCCAAATGTGCAGATCCAACCCTTTACAGACAGATGATTGGATCCTTGATGTATTTGGTTAACACCAAACCTGATATTTGCTATGCAGTAAATGTTCTCAGCCAGTTCATGTGTGAACCAGAGGAAATTCACTTAATGGTTGTGAAACATATTTTGAGATATCTTCAAGGCACTATTGGATATGGCCTTTTTTACAAGAATGATCAACTAGATCTACATGGGTATTCTGATTCAGATTGGGCTGGAAGTGTAATCGATCAGAAAAACACATCTGGATGTTGCTTCAGTTTAGGATCAACTATGATCTCCTGGATTTGTAGAAAACAATCTTCAGTTGCACAAAGCTCAACGGAAGTTGAATACATTGTAGCCTCAATGGGAGCAAGAGAAACAATGTGGCTTCGTAAATTGCTTGTGGGACTCTTTGGTGAGCCCTTGAATCCTACAATTATTCATTGTGATAATCAAAGTTGCATAAAACTCTCTGTGAATCCTGTCTTTCATGACAGATCTAAGCACATTGAGATCCCCTATCATTATGTAAGAGATATGGTGGAAAGGAAAGTGATCCAGTTGGAGTATATTAGTACAAATGATCAAACTGCAGACATTCTCACCAAGCCTCTCTCCCGGATCAAGGTAGAGCACTTCAAGAAGAAACTTGGTATGGTTGAAATGTAATTTGTTATTTATGTTTGAAATACAAATTGTTTATAATTGTACTAATATATAAAGATGTTTAATGTGTAAACTCTTTTGTCATGTGTGTGACTCCATGACTTTATGGGCCTACTCCCCCTGTGTACATTATCGAAAGGTGACGATCTTTTTGATAATGAACACTTGTATTTGACATTGTAAAGTGACGACTCTACAATGATAAACTATCATGATAGATATCATGTGACTTGATATCTGTGGACATGTCATGGTAGTATCTCTTGGACACCTTGATGGATATCATGAGACTTGATATCTGAAGATCATTGTGATCCTTAAAGAGATAATCATGGTGGATATTTATATCCGTGGATATGCCATGAATTATGGTAGACATCATGTGACTTGATGTCAGTGCACATACCATAATGAAGATGTGTATGAAGAATGTCATGTGACTTGACAATATTGAGAAAAGCATACCATGTCTTCGATATCACGTGTGAAGGTGATATCTTCACTTATTTGATTTGAAATATCTTCCCTAGCTAAGAGGGAGTGTTGATGAAAGGTAGCTTCGGTCAGTTAAGATCCAGGCTATTCTTCTAAATAAATCAAAATAGGAAATTAAGTGAAATCGAATTTATAAAGCATTGATAAAATTTGAAATATATTAAATGATGTCGAAATTCTGTATTAAATAAATTCGGAATTTTATTCATATCCGCCACCTTGGTTTGTGTGTGTTTAGACACTAAACTAACTGTCTTTAAGAGAGGAGATCCGCGGGCTCAAGAGACGTGCTCAAAGAGACACGTCTCTTGAGTAGACGGGTCTCCACTTGTGGAGACACGTCCTCTCTTGAGACGTGCCTCTTAGAGGTGGGTCTCCATCATATTTATGGTGGCTTCCCATTGATATGCAAACATCGAAATTAATTAATGTTCTGCATTCAGTACATTCACATTTAAAAGGAAATCTGGAAATCGCATTTGAGAAGAATTCTGGAAATTACATTTTGACTCAGAATTGTCTTACACAGAATTTCAGACCTTAGTTTATTCTTAGGTATTAGGATCCTCTTAGTGAAAGATTTGATTACATTTACAAAGGGAGAAGTTCAATCATACCATCGATGATGGGCTTCCAAGAATCCAAAACTCAGATTTTAAGGTCAGGAAGAGAATGCCAAAAGTTGTGGAATCTAAAGACCAAACCCCCATGAATGTAAAAATCCTCATTTTCAATCATGTCTTGTCCACTAATCACCATAGGGGAGGATTGTGAATAGGGGAGATGCCGAATCTTGTCACATTGCAAGGGGCATGCAAGAATTCCTTTGGAGCTGGCAATGGACACGAAAGACTGCTGGTGACTTGAAGCAAAAGCACCAAGCTTCTCACT
The DNA here is from genome assembly GCA_007115665.2 of Sequoiadendron giganteum. Taxonomy (NCBI): domain Eukaryota; kingdom Viridiplantae; phylum Streptophyta; class Pinopsida; order Cupressales; family Cupressaceae; genus Sequoiadendron; species Sequoiadendron giganteum. The sequence continues at coordinate 608,447,097 of CM021104.1, forward strand.
CACAACAACATGCTGTCCAAGAGGATTTGCAACCATCAGAATAGTCTCTTGCAGCATAGGGGTCGACATCTGGAACAAAACCACAAACATTGGCAAAACCAGGGCTGACACTAGGGGCAGCATAGGTAGGAGCCACACCACCAACAACAGGTGTGGGGAGGACAAAGTCAATGCCTTGGAGAGGTGGGAAAACACTCACGGGAGGAAGAGAAGTCATTGGAGCCCTATTTGCAGCAACACCATTAGAAGACATGACCCCCAAACCACTAGACGTACCCAAAACAATGCCCAAATGATCACCATTTGCAATAGTGTCAAGTAGGAAACCAACTTCAAGTGGGCATGAGAGCGGGAGAGCAAACATATTAAAATATTGAAAATATTTGAAGTGAGGCATTTTAACTTTTGTTATTGTTGTTGACTATTGGATGTCGTAAATGAGAATGATTGGCTACAAATGTTGTACTCTTGGATTGATGAAATCATTAGTTGAGACAGCTCTTGAAGATGGGATGTGATTGAAAGTCCTCATTTGAGATAATGTGTGTTGATAAGGTTTAGTTAAACACTCTGTCAAGGTTGTATGTGGGCCATTTATCTGGTTAAGGCTCAGTCGAAGTTGCTAATGCACCATCAATTAGGTTAAGGTTCAGTTGAGGTTGCTTCTGTGCATCAATTTGGTGAAGGGACCAAGATTTTACTTGACTACTCCTAATGCAAATCTGTGGTCCAAAAAGATGATAAAGTAAAATCATTTCACTATCCATGTTTGCGAAAGGAAGTTTTGCAAGGGGAAATCCCTGATGTAGCAGAACCATTTGTGTTAGTCTCCTTATTTTGGGTTGGGTGACTAGTACAATTTTTGAGATTCTTCTTAATTTCTCTTGGAGTGTTTATGAGTAACATTTACATGTTAAATATTGTAAGGGCAAGGCCTTTCCAACTGCTTATGATCCTAGTTGAAGGCTTTTCCCCTAATATATCTACTAGATTTATGCTGTTCTTGCCAGATGTGACAAGTGACACAATTAAATAACTTTGGTGGGCTATGGATTTCTAAATATCCTTTTTGTACTAAATGCCATGCTTCTTTATCTAATAGTGTTTTTTGTATCAAGAATAATGCATTTGGATGGTGTAAGATGCCCGTGTTTGTGGTTTTTAATTCCTTTTTCCATAATCTCTATTATCAACTGCTGTTCTGAATGGTGGCAACTGATGCCTCTGTACTTGTATTTCTGCCATACTTGGTATCTTTGGTTTCCATAAATTTCTTAGTCTTAACATATGTCAGTCGTTGACCTAGAAGAGCATTTCAAGTTCCAGTGGACTCATGATTTACAATTTTGTTTTATTTTTTTATTTATTACTGTAAATTTGGTTTTTCCTTGTACAAAAAAAAGTGACTAGGTTATTTTTTGTGTTTGTCCATCATTTCTGGAAACTAGTAGGAAGGCTTTTTAGTTCCACTTTGATCACAAAATATGTAGATTTTGATATGGAGGAGGTTTTGAGAGTTTCATTTAGAGAGAATTTACTAATTTTTTTTTAACTCTTATTTCAGGATTTGGAGCTTAAACAAAAGCTAGCCGAAGAAAAGTTAGCAGAAGAACTAGAGCAGGAAAGCCAATCATCATCTGAAGCTGGTTTACCAGGGATTTTAAAGAAACATGATCAGGATGGAAAACTGAGTAGCTCCTCTAAGGTTTCAAGCAAGGAAAAGGAAGAAGCTTTGCAGGAACTTAAATCCAGACTTGATACATTAGAAAAAATTGTTAGGGAAATGGCTAGTGTTGAAGGAAGGAAAACTTCTAGTTCGGAACCTCTTACTAAGCAAGGGAAACAACCGAGCAATGGAATGGTTACCTCGACTAATGGTAAAGGCAATGAAAGAAATCTCAAAGAAGGATCTAAGAGCAAAGATGCTTTCCCTACTAATAATGCTGAAGCTAAAAGTGCTTCTCCTCAGCCTGACAAACACCCTCATTCAGGAGATGATTCTTCTGTATGCAGTGTAGGCAACTAAGACAGTAAAAACAAAGCTCCGGCCTCAGAGTCAAACTAGTAGTTGTTCCTCAATGCCAGTTAAGTTAATCGGAAAAATATGACAGGCCTATAGTCAACCCTTTCAGACCACGACACATTAGTTTTATCATTGCCAATTTTCTTCCAATGTAGCTTGCAAATGCTTTTACATTGCTTTTTCCATATTCCTTTTAAAATGAAGAGCAGCTGGTTTACACTGTCATATAAATGGAATCATAAAATTTCTTGAAGTTAAATATCTTGTAAATTGTGATGGTTAAAAATCTTGTACTGCAAGGAGAATTAGGATAATAATGCCAGCATTGATCCAACCTGCCTCTAAGGACTATGACACCAGAGATTTTCTTTGCAATCTATAGAAGTTTAGGAGTTGTCTGCATTGTAGTGAAGCTCCATATTTCGTCTTTGGGATTTGTCAAATGTTATCCTATTTTGTTCACTGAATGCTTAGCTGGAGAGGAGGCTTTCTTGTAATTTAGAGTTGTACCAATATTACAGTTTTCCAATGATGTCTTTCATTTGTTCCTCGACATCAAGATCAAAGCCTTAGACAAGAATTCATTGCAATGGGAACCTCCTCACTTGAGGAGTTTCTTGCTGGAATTTGTTATCAAGAACTTTTCCAATTTAGGAAAATGGGTAAAACCTGTGAGTTGTCCAAACAGAAAGCATTGATTGATGATGCAGTACTGTAAGCATGTCAAATGAACAACCAGCCGATGGATGCATGGAGTACACAACATAAGGAATAGGTAGAAATATGGAGATTTAGAAACATGCAAACATTTGTTTACATACATAAGAATTATACAACAATGGGCCACTCAAAAATGTGGAACCCAACTATCATAGCTACCCGACCCAATGAGGAAGACCCAATCTAAGCAGACTTTGAATTAAAATCTACCCAAATCCCAAACTGAGATATGTCTTTTTTGGTTCTCTATACAGAAGCTTTCTCTGTTCTCAAACTCGAACTCCCAAAACTTGAATCCATTCTTGAAAGTCCATCCATATATAGTGGATTCCACATGACATATGGCCTTCATCAGCAGGTTGAACAGCTAGATCTTGCATGTAACTGCCAATACAAGAACTATTTTGTGGAGCAGGGGGTCCCATGAGAAGAACAAAATTATGCTGCAAGATAATTTTGAATCTTATGCATGAAAATAGGAGCCCTTACCTTTTAAATTTTAGATTTAAGGGGGTGTCTTTGTTAAATTTTAGATTTAAGGGACTGAAAGTTACCTCAACTTGCTTCCTAAAATTTTGCTGTCACATGTCCATCTATAATTGTTAAATTTTTTACCTATAATTTTTCTCATTTAACTATATAATTGAAGATTTAATGTTCATTGTTAAAAATAATCACGAGACCATTAGCTTCCTAAAATTTTGTAGCTTAAAGTCTTTAGCTTGCCCATTATTACAAAATCCATGGGATTTTAATAGAAGTACCTAAATATTGTAATGCCCCTTTTTTTTTTTGGGTCCATTCCAACATTTTTGGAGATCTTGTTTTCCCAAATAGAAAGTTTGATGGAGGTAGCGAGTTCTTGAGCCAAGACAAACAAATTGTACTTTCCTTTTGCAATCTTGACATTTTGGGAGAACTCCAAATTTTTGGATTAGTCCATTATCCTTGAAGAGCACCATCTTTCAAATGGATAGTTGTCCTATGCACTCAATGGTATCGGTGGTGAGGCCAAAAAATTATATTTGGCCTATCTTAATATTTTTTGTTAACTTTGGTTAATATGTGAGAAATAATTAACTAATTAAGTTGTCAAGGGGTATTTTATATTAAATGTCAATTCATGTTTAATTAATTATTTTTATATAAGGATGGCCAATATTATAAAGTGAAATTTAAAAGGGACCATAAAAATGACATCATTGGGTCCAAAAATAATATTAAATTAAAATATTTTAAGTCATTTTTGGTGGAAAATAAAAAGTTGCAATTTTTTTTTCTCTTTTATTTCCAAAAAGTGTATAAAAAAGAGGTTTGAGAAAATGTTCATTCTATGCATTTTATCAAACCCTAGCATATTAGAGAGATTGAGTTTGATTTATTCTTCGGTCGAAGGGCAAAACCTTTTTGGTAATTAGTTTCATGGATGACAACCCATCTAGCTAATTGAGTGAATTCATTTAGGATTCACCATTGTGATTCATTGATTGGATGGAATTAAGGAGACTTGTTTAATCTAATTTTTGAGTGAAAATATCGAAGCTTTTTATATTTTTGAAGTTTGCTACAATACCCACTACATTAGTCACTACAGTATTGCTACAATTCTTGTTATTGTTGAAAGGCATCAACATTTTTCCAACTATATAATCACCCTTGAAAGGCATTACTTGAGTTTGGTGATTTTCTAATGTGAATATTAGCATTTGATAAATGTATGGTGTTGTAATGATGATGCATAGAATATTAGTTGTCTATTGCATGGTTTTTTTAATGTATAACATATTGGTTGCTACCACTATTTTATTTTGACATTAAATAACGAGGGTTGTGTTGGCCAATTGTTTGTGAAATAGTCAATCAAAGGTTGTTGCATGACAACTACTTGTTCAAATGTACATGAATTGTTCAATGGCTACAAATGTTTGTGAGTATGCCCATGATAATAAAAGATAGTTACAATTGTTCCTAAGTACTAAATTCAAAAATATTGATTGGTTCCATGTTTTGCCAACTATTTGACGAATTGTCTAGGAGTAAGAAATTAGGAAATTTGCAAGTATGTTGAAATATTTTGGTAGGGACTTTACGAAATTCTTAGCAACATTCGTTAAGATATTTTTGGAAGCCCCATTCATGGAACCATGGCCTTAGAGAACTTTTGAGTAAACTTCTCACCTTGATGTGCCATAATTAGCTCCCCTTTTGAGTAAACTTCTCACCTTGATGCTTATCTATACAACTTGTATTTTTTGTTGGTCTCCCAATTGTATCTTGACTTAGGCATGCATCTCCTTCACATGTGCAAAATCCTCACCTTCTACACTTATCACATTCTCCCTTATACAAATTAGTTACACCTTATAGGGATGTTCCATTTACCATTTGGAACAATATCTTTCCTATAGACCTATTCACTAAATTGTTGAAACTCTACTTGTGCCAAGATAGAGTCCCATTATGTATTCTTTTCCCCTACCAAACATTTAAGCAAGTCGCCATGACTTTGATTGACCCATTCATTTGTTTGCAATGATACATAGAATTGTAATTGAGTTACATGCCCACTTTTTTCATATAGCCAAGGAACTTGGTATAGTATCTCTCTAAAATAATGCTTTATGACAACCCATGCAACCATATTGTCCATTTGAAGAACAAATTCACAATCCTCAATGCATCATTCAACTTCTAGCAAGGAATGAAATGTACCATCTTAGAAAATGTCAACAACTCTTTGTGTGTGGGACATTATAACATCGAAATCCAAGGATATTTCCCAAGTTTTGTTTGGTGTGCAATGGCTTATACAACCTAGTGGTTAATGCCTCTTTGCAACCTAACATTATTTTCATCACTAAACAAATTTGTGCACATCTTCGTGCAAGTCAAGCTAGTAGTACTTCTTGTCCAACATGGCATGTGTCTTATCTGTACTAAAGTGGCATTTGAAAATCTATCAACCATCACAAAAATTGATTCATCACCTCTTTGTGCGTGGGACAATATAATGAAAATATCCATGGATAATTTCTATCAAGGTTTGTCTGGCATGGGCAATGGCTTATACAATCAAGTGTTAATGCCACTCCCTTTTCTCTTTCCATCAGGCCCTGGACTAGATCCTTCAACCCCCTTACAGAGCCTTTGAACACGAGACCTGTTTGGGTTTGACTGCCAAATCTTCCTCTTCAGTTCTGGGAGGAATCTTGTTTCAAGGCCATTGGCAATACCATTGGTCGCTTCCTTATGGTGGACTCCACAACTAGGGAATTTGGGCACACTATGGTCACTCGGTTGTTAGTTGATCTGGACACCTCCAAACCTCTTCCTGGTGATGTTGTTTTGCTGGTGGTGGACAGACCATGGAAACAACTCCTGGATTATGCGGGTCTCCCCTTTAGGTGTCAGAGGTGCTTTTCGATGGGACATTTGGCCTCTGCCTATCCTTATGCTCGCCGCAAGGGCACTGCGACTTGGTGGAAGGATGCTCTGCTGGATCATCTCACAATTGGTTCTTCTTTAGATTCTTTTGAGGAGGTCAACCCTCTGTCTGCTGCTCCTGTCCCTGATCTTTCTCCTTTGCAACCTCCTGGGTCTTCTTCGATGGTTTCTTCTGTGGAGGTCGACCACCTTGTTGCTGCTCCTCTCCTAAACCTCTCTGTTGTGGATCCACCTCTGGTTAGTTCTGCTGACACTGCCCCTGTTGTTGCTGCGCTGTCAGACCCTATTCGCCCTTTGTTGGGAGTTTCTTCTGTTCCATTGCTTGATTCTTTCTCGACTGCCTTTCTACCGACTCCCTCGCTATCTGGTGGTCTCGTGGTGGCTGTGGAGGAGTCGCTCCTCTCTCCGTTCTCTTCGCTTCTTGCTTTCGAGCCTCCTTGGTCGATCATTCTCCGGAAGAAGAAATCTGTGTCGGCTTCCCGGGCTCGTGGAGCCAACTTTGACCCCTTTGTGTTTGAGGCTGCTTAATTCGTTGATTTCCACAGCTGTCAGTCAGCTGTTTTTGGTTGTTTCTATAGTTCAAAGTCTATTTTGAACTATGTTTTTTCTTTGGCCCTTTGGGCTCCTTGTGAAGGGTACGACACCCTAAAAATGCTGCTTAACTTTACAAAAACATATTTGACACCACTCAACAAATTTGTGTACCTCTTGATGCTAGTCAAGCTAGTAGTACTTCTCCTCCAACATGGCATGTGTGTTATTTGTACCAAATTGGCATTTGAGTCTGCCATTGTAATTCATAAATAAGGTTCTCCCTCATAGAAATCCATGTGATACGTAACTACTATTCTCAAACATGCACCTATGATGTATGAAGTAATCTTCAAATGGGTTGTTGGCTCCAACCCCATGGTTCCATGCATGTTCTCCATGCATATGCAAAATTGGGATTAGTTGCATATAAACCTTTTATTACCTCCATGCCCATTAACTCAAATAGTCATCGTGAACAATAGCACTTCCCTCCTACTCAAGGAATTAGCACTCTTGTTGGATTGGCCAACTCAATGCTTCAAGATAGAAAAGTAACCTTGTAGACATTCTAACCATTTCACGTGCCTCTAGTTTAGCTTTGCCTAGTTGTTGATGAACTTCAATGCTTAATAGTTTGTATCTAACACAAAATCTTTGGGCAACAAGTAGTGCCTCCACTTGTGTAAAACTTGGACCATGGCATATAATTCTTGGTCATAGATAAAGTACTTCTACTTAGCATGTTTCAAATTTTTGCCAAAATGTTATTGGTCCACCCTTCTAACTCAACACAACATCATTTGTAGTTCCACTAGCATCACAATCTACTTAGAATAATTCCTCAAAATTAGGGAGCAATAACATAGGTTCATCTTCTTCTTTAAAAGATCAAAGCTCTTGGCAACAATAGCATTGAGTTCTTTTTATGAACTTTTTATACACTTGCCAACTCATGGAAATTCCCAATGTTTGTTGCACTATTTGGCTCTAGCTACTTAACTATTGCTTTGATTCCTTGGGTTCATCCACAATTTATCTTGAGATATAATTAATTCTAAGTATGTAAATTCCACCCTCATGAATGTGCATTTCTTTAGGCTTATGCATCGTTTATATTTTCTTAGCTACATGAATACATGTTGTAGATGCACAAGATGCTCCTTACCTGTCTTGAACACCAAAATATCATCCAAGTATACATCCACAAACTTGCCCAAAAATGACTTCATAAATCTCATTCATAAACCTCTTGAATGTGTTTGGGGCATTCATTAACCCAAATTGAATCACCATTAACTCATACAAGCCTTCTTTACTTTTGAATCTGGGCTTTTGTTCATCACCTCAATTATAGATTTGATAATATTTGCTCTTGAGATCTATATTGGAAAAACATTGCACTCCATGCAAACAATCCATTAGACCACCCATGTAAGGTAACAAAAATACTTATTTGATGGTGATTTTGTTTGTTGTGTGAGAATCTATACACACCCTCCACTCTCTATCCTTCTTTAGTGTAGTACTAAGGACATTGTGCAGGGATGCATACTTTCTCAAATCAAATCTCTTTGGTACCAAGAATCAAATCCATAGAGTGTGATATGCTATGCATTGCAACAACTCTACTTGTATTTTATTTTTTATCACACCTATGAATTATTCAAGTTGCATGGCACCTCTTCCATTTGCATGGGTTTGACTACTTGCACACAAGAGTTTTGCAGTCCCTAACCTCCTTGAGAAACTCTTTTGTTGATAACATCACCTTGCCCTTTGCACATTCCTTTCCCTTCATGGACAACATCACCTTGCCCTTTGCACATTCCTTTCCCTTCATGGATAACATCACCTTGCCCTCTACACATTCCTTTGCCTTAATGGATAACATCGCCTTGCCCTTCTTACCATCATTTGTGACGGTGAAAGTTTCCTATCCATTATGGATTGTGCTTCTATCATATTGCCATAGTCTATTGAACAACACGACACATCCATGGGAATTGTGTTGCAACATACTTAATTTGTGTATCCTCCAATGGGGATGCAACTTGACATTACTCTTATCAATATGAGTTGTTCCTTCTATAACTAAGATACTATATAGTGTTGGGCATGTAATAGTCTTCAGCCCCAACTTCATGGACACTAAGTTATCAATGTTGTCACCATCAATGATCAACTTGAAGTACTTACCTCTTGACTTGTACTTAGTGCAAAAAACTCTCTTCCTCAACCACAATTTATTCTCATCCTTTGCAATGTTTGAGTAGAAATTTGAGCATCATCAAATGCTTTGCCTCAAGGGTGCACTTTCTACTACACTATCTCCTTCTCCTTGCATGACATGCATATGCTTAACCACACAAATTTGACCACACATGACTTTTGGACACTCAAATCCTTGACAAGTTCCTTGTCCACACTTGAAACAAGTCCCATTGAAGCCTTTGTTATGGCTATTCTTTCCTCTTCCTCCTCCTTTGCTAGAGGTTTGCACACTCTTTACGCTTTGTGTGGCATCATTAGACTATACAACCTCTTTTTTATGCATAAGTTTTCCTTCCACCACCCTACTTTCTCTTTAAACATTTGCTTTGCCTCACACACTCTCTTGTCTACCAAACAATTTCTCTACTTTGAGCATGAGATGAAAAACTTTCTCTATGGAATGAATTTACAACAAATAAATCTTGAGTTGAAGTGCACAAACTATTCACATATGTGGAGAATTTTTCTTTGTCATCTTCCACATGACCAACCCAGTTGTTGTGTTTGAAAAATTCCTATATGTACTCTTTAACAATTGCCTTCCTTTGATGTAAGTTTTGGAGCTTTTCAAACAAGTCTAAAATGTATTTTGCTAAATAAACTTCCCCTCAAATTGACGATCATGTGAACTTATAGTGAGATCTACTTCCTTTGAACACACTCTTTAAATAAAGTCTCACCACAAGGCAACATGCCCCTTTCAACTTGTGGCAATGCACTTGAGTTTTTGTGGTCCTCAATTGATTTTTTTTATTATCAAGCTTAGTGATCTAGTCTAACAACTCTTTTAGGGTTTAATTTTTTTAATTAGCTTGAGAGATCAAACCCTAGTTTTCTCTTTTCCTTCACAAAGACAATCATAGTTATATATCTTATCCATTTATTTCCTTAAAATCATCATCCATGGCACCTCCTTGTGCATTGTGATCTATTCTCACATCATCATTGACATTTAAAGGCACAACTACCCCTCTTCTTTGCATAGTCACAATGGCTTTGAGCCTTGCCAAAATGGCTCGTAGCATGTTAGTTAGATCAACAATGCTTGGTGGGCACTCAATCTTTTTTCACACCTCTTGTTCCAACTATGTGGGCTATTAATCTTTGAACCATCTGCAATGCAAAACACAATAAATTTACTACTATTATGGATCACTCACAAGCTCATCTCAAGACTTAGAATAACCTTCAAGATGCTATCAAAAGAGCTTTGAATTTAGAAACTTCCATATCTATGAATAAGTTCTTAAAAAAAAACTCCTATAGAGCCAAATATGAAACTTCTTCAAAAGGGTTTTTCTCAACAAAAGGTGTTAGTGCTAGAAAGTAATTTTGATGAAGTAACCAAAAGTGAATTACATTGAAACAAATTATGCTTTTCCTACTGAAAACCATGGGAACTTGGACACCGTTGCCTGGGAAAAGGCCAAGTGCATTACATAGAAGTAATATTTGATGAAGAGGAAGAAGTAGAACCTGAAGTAGTTGAAGGTGAAACTAAACTAAAATAAGAAAGTGAATATTCAAAGGATGTACTTGCAACTTTCTCAAGAGCTCCAAAATATCATCCTTTTCAAGTACACGGGGTCTTGCAAGGGCACAAAGTTACAGTCGTAATTGATAGTGGAGCGACACATACTTTTATTGATGAAGGATTAGTTTCTAGAAGAGGGTTACAAATAAAATATTTCAACAAATTTAATGTTATAGTAGCAGATACTAAGAAAATTCAATAATTAGAGGTTACCCTTGGTAGACACAAAATGAAAGATGAATTCTGTGTGTTGGGAATAGGAGAAACTGATATGATCTTAGGAGTGCAATGACTACATTCTTTGGGAGAGTTTACACAAAATTACCAAACAATCGAATTAAGGTTCAAATTAGAAGGTAAAGCCATAGTGTTACAACGCATTTTAGGTGGAGCCCCTAGAATTATATTGGCAAAAAAATGGAAAAATGTTTTAGGAGTGGACAAGTAGCATGGGCAACACAAAGTTTAGTAACATCTACAACCACTAGATGTGAGAAAGATTATCATATAGACATGCAAAAATATTGGACAAGCATAACATGGTTTTTAAAGACAATCCTCCAAGATTACCTCCTTATAGAGGGTTTCAATATATTATAGAACTTGAAATAAGAAAAAAACCTATAATAACTATTCTCTATAGGAATCCATGAAGATTTAAGGAAGAAATTGAAAAACTAATTAAATAAATTCTTGAGATGGGTCAAGTATTAGGCCAAGTTCTAGCCCTTTCACATCTTCAATTGTCTTAGTAAAAAAGAAAGACAAAACTATGTAAATGTGCATAGATTTTAGGGTTTTAAGCAAAAAAATTTAAAAATAGATATATCCCATTCATAGAATTTTTGACTTAATTGATGAATTACATGGAGTATTGTATTTCTCAAAAATTGATTCCAAATTGGGGTATCATCAAATATGAGTATGAGAAGAAGATATGCATAAGATTGCTCTTACATGTCATTTTGGATATTTTGAATTTTTAGTTATGTCCTTTGGCTTAACTAATGCTCCCACCACTTTCCAATCATATATGAACCATTTATTCAAAAATCAATTGAGAAATTTTGTCCTAGTATTATCTGATGATATCTTGATCTATACAAAATCATAGGAGGAACATCTACAACATTTGGATGAAGTTTTGGGAATATTAGAGCAACAATATTTTTATGCTAAGGAGTCCAAATGTTAGTTTGGGTTAATTAATATTCTCTATTTAGGATGTCATTTGTGCTTAAGGGGTGAAACATGATCAACAAATTACTTCATTTTAGATTGGTCACAACCAATTTAACTCAATTAAGAGGGTTCTTTGGGCTTTGTAACTATTATCAAATATTTGTAAAAGGATTATCTCAGTTAGTCATTCCATTGATGTATTTGACCAAGGGAGCATTTTCATGGACAAAATCTACTCAACAAGCCTATAATAAACTCAATGAAGTAGTAATCTCATGCCTTGTATTTTCCATTTTTGATTTCTCAATTTTGTTTGTCCTAGAATGTGATGCATTAGGTGAAGGAGTTGGGTTAGTATTAATGCAAAAAGGACATCCAATAGCCTTTGAAAGCCAAAATTTAAAGGACATTGAAAATAGTTAATCAACAGGGATTTTTTAGTGTCGAGTCTTCACCAATTGGCAAATAGTTCTATTTGGCCAATTCAAAATTGACGAATACATTGCAACCAATGAGGTGGCCAAATTGCCCAAATTTTACGAATTATTGATCTAGTGTACTTCAATTTGCCACCAATTTATTTTATGAGGCATATGTAATTAATAATTTCGCTATAAAAACTATGTGCTTTTAATGGTCTAATTAATATTTTTCCCTGGAATCTCAGAAGTATGTATTAAATCACCCACATATTCGCCAATACTATTAAAATGACATTTTGTATTAGGACACGTTTTTCCATCATCATTAAATGTTCACTATGTGCGAGGACCCATTTCTCCAATAAAATTTACAAATAATTGTATACGAGGACCCATTTCGCCAATAACATTAAAAAATAATTACGTTTGAGGACACATTTCACCAATTATATTAAAAATTTTGCATATGAGGACCCATTTCACCAATACTATGATAACTTCATGCTAATTGTTGGCCCATATTTTCCTTGAAAATTACAGCATATGTGTTCCATCAAGATTTGATTCGCCCAACATTTAAATGTATCATTGTATAATCACAATAGATTTTCCAAATTTTTACTATACTATTTAAAAATCCCACAACACTCACCAAATATGGATTGATATAAATATAAGAAAAATTTTGATTTATTTTTACACATTTTTGAACCACAAATTTTAGGTTGGAAGGGAGGATTCCCCAAGGGTTTCTAGGGTTTTCACCCAAAAGGATGGGGGTCTCTTTCACGCACCTAAAACTTGGGTTTCATTCAATATTAGGGGTTGACTGTGATGGAGATGCCTATATGAAGTATTCTAAATGCAATGATTTGATAAATGAAACTAACTATTGATTACAAGCTAATGAAATATACATTGTTTGAGAACATATGATGTTATGCAAAAAGGATAGAACAAAGACTATAAAAAGGCAAGATAACAGAATAGCTGAAACAAGTGCACCTGGAAACTGATGAGCACTGAAGTGGAGATTGTAGAAGCCTTTGAAAATCTTGAAAATCTTATCTTTATGCCAGCTAGAACACTTACGCTAGACTGGGCGACTTAGTCCTAGTCTTGGAAAACTGCTCTGAGCTCCGTTTTAGCCATCTGGGTACCCAAATCTCCAAAAATCCCTGACAAAATCATGCAGTGGGACCAAGTCACCACTATTGGTGACTTAGTCCATTTCAGCCTTTTAGGAAATCTGAAAGTGGAATCGAAAGCCTATAGTTTGTAGTTTGCTTTTTCACCAAAATTCGGGTTCAAATCTGCAAAATCACTTGCAAAACAAAATATGTTTTGGCTCCTAATGTGGGGTTTGCCTTGGTCAAACCCCTAGTTGGTATTTAAACTTTGAAAGAGACAAGAAATTTGCATATACCCTAGCCCTAAGTGTGTCTAGAACTAGGAAAATATGAAGTAAGGCAAAACCCTATTCTAATGTACTAGAATAAGATGTATAAATGAGCTTTGAATGATGCGAGACTCCAATCCAAGAAACCCTACAACATTAAAAATGAATGCAAATGGAATGCAAACCCTAAATCTAAAGATAGAGAGAAAATGGAAGATGGAATCACTTTGAAAACAAGTATTTAGGTGTGATTTGATGGCTAGTTGCACCTCCTCAATCTAGATTTCTCCATGATTCTCCATAGACATCCATGATCAATCCCTTGCAATGTGAGATCTTGAGTGAGAAGTGAGCTTGAAGACCTGCAAAAACCCTAGTTTGTTGCCCTAAGCTTCAACTTTGCTGTGAAAGAGAGATAAATCTTCTTGTGGAAGATGTTCAACACTTGATTCTTGAGTTTCCTTGTGAAAAAATGACTAAAGGATCAAAAGGTCCTGAAAAATGACCTAAAAACATGTATTTATAAGAAATAATACCTAATTGTCGGTCATTTTGACCTAAGAGGCCGACAAGAATTTTTAGCAAGTTGAACATTTTCCCGCTCAAAAATGCAAATAACCCTAAAAAGGTCTAAGTCGCTACCTTGGGTGACTTAGTCCCACCAAGGGTTTTTGAGGTGGGATTTATGATATTTGAGTGATTTTGGTGTTGTTTGTCGAGACTTGTATGATTCCTTAGGTGAAATAGGCCTCAAAGTCAAAGATAACGAGTCTCAAGGGCCTATAAATGTTGTTTTAGGAGGGTGATTGATGCAAGGGTGTCTAAAGTAGGACCAAATTAGGCACAAAATTGTCCTTTTCTTCAAAGGTATATAATTTTTGACACATTTAGCCCCCACTTTAGCGCCCATATGACTCTACGTGCATATGTAAGCTAAAGGACTCTAAACAATGCACTTTGCTTTCATAAAAGGATACTCATTCAAAGGTGGGAGAATGAAGCCCCCAGTGTAGTTATCTACAAAACCAAAATGTTAGGAACTGCATCTTGCAACAAAAACTCGTTAGTAGTCCAAAAATACTCTTATCTAATTCCTAGAAATAAAATTTGAGGGTAGATGTATGCCCCCCCTTGATTCTACTTGCTTTATGGAGGTGGAATCAAGGTAGTAATCTAGCCACATCGAATGAGGACACGTATATTAGAGGGAATTTCCAAGTACCATGCCATATAATGATAGGTGATTGATGATGTAGGGTGTGGAAATATGATTTTGACGTAACAAATGACATAAAAAACAAAGTTCACTAGCACATGTTATGTTGTTTTGAATGAAAAGCACTCTAATAGGTCTAAGAGTATAAAATAGCGAATGTTCTTACATGAGTAGGAGAAAGAGTAAAAATAATGAAAATGATGTAATTTGTCACTTGTTCATTTTACCTTGTTGTAGCTTGAGAGTGATGAGGAGATAGCGAAAGATGCTGAGTAGACAAGATTTTACACCTGCGAGATTGGATGAGCTGCGAGACCAGGTGGCATGTGGTGAGCGACACCACGAGGTGTGTCAATTCTGCTACCTTTTCTTTGTGATTTATCATTTATGGAATGATTTATATGCATAATTAGGTTAATTTAGGATCTTGGAAAAAATTTGCAAAGTGTCCCTTTTGTTCGCAAAGTGTCCCAAAAGGGTTCTAAAGTGTCTAGGGCCTTAGAGAAAGCACACTAGAACAAAATTTGTACACTTGCATGATGAATTAGAGTAAAATTGAAGATATTATATGATTGAGAGAGCATATTTTGATGTTTTTGATAGGTACCCACCCAATTGCGACAACGTATGGGTGGGAGACAACTGAGCTTTTTGAGAGATCTAGCCCTTGCTTTGTCAGTGAAAAACACATAGCATTTACAGGAGGTAGGGATCTATTGGGCATACCTCATAGCCCCCATGAGGTACCATGATGCTATACTAATGGCATTGTGTGAGCGGTGGAATGTGGATACGTGCACGTTCCACCTACCTACTGGAGATCACCTTAGAGGATGTGCACCAGATACTCTGAGTTCCTATTTGGGGGGAGCAGGTGCGCTTCCAAAGGGACCGTACCTTTCGCGAGCAGCAGACGAATATGTAGAACTGCCTTGATGGACCGATTCACGATGAGAGGGTGTTAGGATAGATTGACCTGGCACTGTTACTTTATTCAAAAGCACTAGTGGTGAGACAGATTATGATGCATACTGTTGCATTGGTACTCCTTCCAGATGGACATGTGACATACCTTTAGGGCGAGCTAGTGCATCTGATATGGGGGATGGCGGAGTATAAGACCGTATATGCCTGGGGACGTTGCATCCTTGCACATTTGTACTATGATCTGGGGTGGTCTGTGTTTCGAGAGATAGACAATATGGTGCATTGTATGCTTCTGCAGGTTTGGTGCCTGGAGCATATCACTTGCACTAGGCCTATTGGCTTCCCATGTCCTACAACAGTGGGGTATCCTCGAGCTTTTAGCTATCCTCTTTGGTGGTTGTGGTAGTATGGAGATTTTCACTTTTGGAGAGTGAGGTTCAATCGACTAGAGGAGGATGAGATCTTATGGAGACCTTATTAGCTTACACTGCAATGGAAAAACTACACGAGACAAATGAGGAGACTTCAGTTGGATAGATTTCTAGCTAGTCAGCATGATCACATAGTACGTCCTTTCTACTATGACCGAGTCATGCGACAATTTGGACAGATTCATAGGCCACCCAAGGCACAGTCATCTTTTAGGAGGTTAGTGCGAAGTTCCCAGAGACTTGGTGATACAACATAGTTCATTCTAGATGACGTTGTCCATAGTGACTCTGATTATTCTGATCACGATCATTCATCTGTCTCTGACGTAGAAAATTTTGGTGCCACATGGGATCATGAGGAGTGGTGGATAGTATTACAACCAACTCTTGTGTTTCTGATGGATGAGCCGATAGGAGATGCAAGACCATTTCCAGATGAGGGAGATGAGAGAGAGGATAGAGCCGAGGAGACACGCTACAGGGCTGCAGACATATTTACCAACATTATTGATGAGGAGTATGATGAGGATGCAAATCCAGATTATGATGGACAAGAGGGAGAGAAGGATGAGGATGAGGAGCCACCCCTGAGTGAGAGTGATGAGGAAATAGTTGAGAATCGACACGAGTGGGGAGAGATCTCACCCATTCATATAATTAGATCTCGAGCAACGACAACAACAGGCACTGGTATGCATAGCATCCATGCCCCCTACATAGGATGAGGTTGATATTGCTTAGCCTACTAGAGATATAGGTGATGATATTTAATTTGATGCATGTACTTTGTGATTTTTTGTATTACCTTTATGCATATATATATCATGATGGGTATTGATTATGTTTTGTTTCTATCATGCAGGGCCCATGGAGGATTGGTGGGATCTCTACTATCAGGAAGCTACGGAGATAGTGCCAGCGTCTATCAATGAGGAGGATATGGACTCAGATTACGTGCCCCCACCTATTATGGAGCAAGATCCAGAGCCACTAAGACCATTCGCGAGACTACAAACAAAGTATGAGAGCTTGAGGAGACAAGTCCACCGAGATAGGACTGCATCCCATGCAATGACATCGAGGACTCCAACATAAGTTGAGAGACTAGAGAGAGAGGTGACATGACTACAAACAGATAGGGATCAAATAGCAGGAGAGCATCAGGCAACTCTTGCATGGATGGAGGGATTAGAGTTTGTGATCAAATTTGGTGGATCACGATCGCGATCACGCACGACCGTCTCCCGACATCCAACTACTGATGTAGTGCGAGTACCAGATCCCGAGGGATCTGGTAATCATAGTCCTCAATGATATTGTATATTTTGATGACATGTACAAAAAAACTTTTGATATTATATATATATATATATATATATATATATATATATATAATCATTTTGATGCTATATGTTTTGTTATAATATGTGAATGTCAAAAGATAATGTGATTAATTAAATAGCCTTTGTAAGATTATTTAATTAATGTATTCATGATTTAACAAAACTTTATGTGATCTAATTAAAACTTAGTAGAGATTCTTTTAGATACAACATAAAGATTAAATATGTTATGCACTTATGATTTTAAAGCAACATAACACACAAGAGGAAATGTGAATAGTATAAAACCTAAAGCAATTATAAAATGAATTAAATAATCACTTTAGTGTTCAAGACACATACATAACAATTTGTCAAGAACGAAGCAATGAGAAAGCATATAGGATATAGTCCAATAACTCTAACAACACTGCTTTATAATTCATACCATTCAAAAGGGGATTAAACATAATACCAACACAAATGTGTGGCATTAATAGGGTCTTTAAGAGGAGTGCCATCTCACTCTGTTAATGTGTAACCGCCAAATCCATAATTGGTATTGACTACACAAGGTCCTAACCAATTAGGACTGAACTTACCTTTTTCAGCGTAATCGACAATAGTGTTCCATTGATTTTCATATAAAACTAAGTCACCCTTGTTAAATGTTCGAGGAATGACACTGGAATATCATGTTTGCATTGTATTTTTTTAGTGTAAGCTTGAAGATTCTCAAGAGCGTTGATGCGCTATTCATCGAGCATTTCAAGCTCATGTAATCATTGTTGCACATAGGTGTCATTATCAAGAAGACCTTGGAGAGTGATCCAAAATGTGGGGATTTCTAACTACAAAGGTATGATAACCTCGATACCATAGACAAGGTTGAAAGGTGTATTTCCCATAGAAGAGCGAACACTTGTATGATAGGCTCATAACACATATTGCAATTGCGTGTGCCAATCTTTCTGGTTTAGATTAATAATTTTCTTGAGGATTTGTTCAAGGATTTTATTAGTGCTTTCAGCTTGACCATTAGATTGTGGGTAGTAAGGTTTTGAAAAGTGATATTGAATATGAAAGGTCTCTAGGAACTTCTTCACATCATTATTTTTAAATGGTGTTCCATTGTCCGAAACTAATGTGGAAAGAAGTCCAAAGCGAGCGATAATGTGTTCCAATAAGAAATGACATATCACATCAGCGGTTGTAGACCAGAGATGAATAGCTTCAACCCATTTGGTGAAATAATCAGTGGCAGTAATGATAAACGTATGTCCAACGGAAGAAGGTGGTGAAATTTTTCCAATTAGATCCAATCCCCACACAAAGAACAACCAAATAGGGATTTGGGCACGGAGCTCAGAAGCAGGAGCATGAGTCAAATTACTATGTTCTCGACATTTGGGACATCGCTTAACAAACACATAACAATCTTTTTCCATATTTTTCCAGTAGTAACCCATACAAAGGAGTTTTTGCACTAAGATTTTTCCTCCAAAATGACCTCCACAAGTTCTAGAATGGGCTTATTCGAGGGAAATATGAGTTTTGGAATCCTTGAGACATCACAGGAGAATTTCATCAAAGGATCTTCTGTACAATGTATCAACAAGGATTATGTACTTAGTGGCTAGCTTTTTTAGGTGGAAGTGGGTGTTTCTGGTCGTAGGCTTGGGAATGGTACCATCTTTTAAATAGTTATATATGGCATCACATCATTCACACAAATTATCCAGGAATGTTGGAAGGACATCATCAGATTTATCACTATTGGAGGGTTTCATGATGGGGTGGATGGTAAACATGACCTTTTTGGAAGGATCTTAAGGAGATATGCGAGAAACTGCACTAGCCATTGCATTCATGTGTCGATTATCTTTTTGAGGGATATCAATGGTGAACGATTCAAATTGATCTAATCAATACAATATCCTTATATTGTGAAAATTTATCATGTTTAGATTGATAGATACCGTTGATTTGTTTGATCACCAATTGTGAATCACCATAGATCTTAATATCTTTAATTCCCATGACTAAAGCAGCATGCAATCCAACAATTCATGCTTCGTACTCAGCTGTGTTATTCATACATAGGAAATTTAGGCGATACGACAAGGGAATAGGCTTTCCTACGGGAAAAATTAGTATAATTCCAACACCAAACCCTTTTTGACACTTGGATCCATCAAAGTACAATTCCCATGTAGGAAGCTCAATGGTTAAGTCACTATTATCAAGGAAAGAGTCATTGGTAGGGAATGTTAAAGGCGAAGGAGCATCGACTAAATGGTTGGTTAAGGCTTGGCCATTGATTGATTTTTGGGAAACAAACTTAAGGTCAAATTCGGTCAACAACATTACCCATTTAGCAAGACATCCTGAGAGGTCTATTTTATTGAAAATATATTTGAGAGGATCAAATTTGGTCATCACTTGTATTTTTGTGTTTAGTAAATAATTTCGCAACTTACTAGTAGCGAATACAAGAGCCAAACATTGTTTTTCGATTATTGTGTACCATGTTTCATAATCTATGAGAGTTCATTTGATATAATAAGCAGGATTCTCTTTTCCATTGTCGTCTTGTTGATCCAACAATACAGCAAGAGCGTGGGTAGAAGTGGCGATATAAAGAATGAATGGTTTGTTTGGTATAACAAGTTGTAAAACAGGCGGAGTTGCAAGATATTATTTCAAACTCTCGAAGGCCCGTTTACAATCATCATTCCAATCAAAATTCATATCCTTGTTGAGGAGGTGTGTAAAAGGTAATGTGCAATCAGCTAATGAGGTGACAAAATGATGGATGGCTTGAATCCTTCCTTGTAATGTGCACAATTGGGAGATGTTGCGAGGAGGTTGCAGGTTAATTATAGTGTCAATTTTCTTCGTATCCACTTCAATGCCTCTGTGAGATATGATAAACCCTAAAATCTTACCACTATCTACTCCACAGACACACTTTTTTGGATTTAAGCGCATGTTATATTTAAGCATTCACTCAAAGATTTGTCGAAGAACATTCACATTATTGTGTCAAGTTAAGGATTTAGCTAGAATGTGATCAACATAATCTTCTAAGATTTTATGTATATAATCATGAAATATTAATGTCGTTGCTTGTTGATAAGTAGCACCTACGTTCTTTAATCCAAAAGGCATCATAACCCAACAAAATGTTCCCCAAGCAGATGTAAAGGCCATCTTGTATTGATCTTGTGGGTTAATGAAGATTTGATTATATCCAGAAAATCCATCCATAAAGGACAACAAAGCATGTCCCACAGTTGAATCCACGATCATGTCGATGTTAGGAAGAGGAAAATCATCCTTTAAAGAGGCTTTGTTCAAGTCTTGAAAATCCATGCATATCCTAACACGATTATCAGATTTAGCAACTGTGACAATGTTTGATATCCAAGGAGAATAATCGATAGGTTGAATGAAATCTACATCAAGGAGTTTTTCAAGTTCTTTAACATGCAAGGCTATCTTAGGGTTCATCTTTCGTATCTTTTGGCAAACAGGCCTAGAATTCTCAACAAGAACAATTTTATGAGTGACTATCTTCGGATCTATTCCTGGCATATCAGAATATTTCCAAGTGAAAAGCTCAGGAAAGGCGTGGAGCAAGGTGGCAAGATCCTCTTGTTCTTCATCATCAAGGCAATTCCCAATTTTGATGACTTTATTTTTATCATCTATATCCATTGGTATGCCAATGGTATCCGCCAAGGGGAGTGCATTTTACTTAGCAAATTCTGGATCATATGGTTTCATGCGAGTGAGAGTTTCATTAAAGTCCATAACGTTGAGCTCAAAACCTATCATAGCACAAGAGGCAAGTCTCTTGGAGATATAAGTTCTATTCGAAGCACCTAACATGTGTTTCAAAGCTTCATCATCATTAACATAGTCGAATGGTGGGGAATCCATATCAAGGAATTTGGGATGTTTGAGTGTGAGATTGATTATGGGTGCACATGTGATAGTGTTGATGTTAAATGATGGTCGTTGATCTGTTTTTGTAGTTTGAGAAAAGGAAAACCCTAAACCAGTCTTAGTCTCATGTATATTAGGTTCAATGGGAACTTGAATGCCTTGCTCATGCTTTCCACATCCTTTACCATTATAGCCTAATTGTTTCACAAGATCATAACCACATCCATAAAGTCTTTCCATTTCCTATGGGTTAGGTGGTTGTTGGTAATCTACATCAAAATTCGTTGTATATGTTGCATTTTCTTCCAAAGGAGATGAGGTAGAGGTGTGGGAGGGTTTTTCTTCATTCTGGGTGGAGAGGATTGCTAGTTGTTCTTGTTTGTCATCCTCTTTTCGGGTGATGATGTACTCACCCATAAATGAAGGTTTAAATTCCAATGATCCCCAATCCTCACCAAGTAAGTTAAAATTTAATTCTTCTTCTTGGTGTTTCATCTCAAGAGGTGTTATATTAGAGGTGGGAATTAATGTGTTGAGAGGACTTGTTGTTCCTTTTTCAAGTTGTAAGCAACTTTCAGGCTCAAGATCTATGTCAATTTGGTAAACTTTGTTATCATAGACATATTTAATTTTGCGATGAAGGGTCGAGGGTACCACATGCATCTCATGGATTCATGGTCTTCCCAAGAGAATATTATAGGAAAGGTCATAGGGCATGACATGAATAAGAGTTTGCAGCGTAACCATTCTGACGGTAATAGGTAAAGTAATGACACCAAGCGGTTGCTTTGTAACATTGTCAAATCCTCTAATGGATAAGGAATCAAATTTAATTTGCAATCTATCCACATGTAAACTATCAAGAAGCTTCACACTGCACACATTAAGGGTAGAGCCATTGTCAATGAGGGTCCGTTTGATGCCTATCATATTATATTGGGCTATTATCATAAAGGCTTCATTTTTATTTCGTAATTCTAATGGAGGGAGCTCATGTTGGTAGAAGGTAATGTCTACATTGACTGTATTCATTTATTGTATTAGATTTGCCACATCATTAGCATTCATACCGGGAGGGACCACTATCTGTTGCAATGTCGTTTGAAGCATAGAATGGTAGTTGGGAGACTTTTGAAGAAGATCCCAAAGGGATATCTTGGCGGGAGTATTCTTAAGTTGTTCAACGAGATCATACTCCCTAAGTTGTGAGTTTAAACGAGGGGCCATAGGTAAGATGGGGTTGGGTAACAGTAATGGTGTTGAGGTGGCTTGTTGGGGTTGTGGGTTATTTTTAGTGTAGTGAGTATGAGCAACATCATGGTGCTTGGGTGGGTAAAGGGTAAATTCAGGTTTGGATGGAGTTTGAGGTTTATGTGAAGGTGGGTAGAGAACGAGCTGAGGTTGAATGAAATTGACATATTTTTTTTGAGGTTGCTCACAACAAACCTGAGTGGATGAGTTAGGGGAGATGAAGTCTTGAAAAGCGTCATCTAACATACCCATATCATCGCAGCTAAAAGGTTTGGGAGATAGGTTATCGGTGGTTGGTTTGGGTTTGTCATCACAAACCTTAGTGGATGAACTTAGTGAGAGGAAGCCTTGTAGAGGTTCATCTAACTTATCCAAGTCATCACAACTTAAAGGTTAGATAATATGGTTTTCCTATAGTACAGAAGTGTGTGCATTGTTTCATGTGATGTTTCGAAGGTTTTGTCATCATGTTCTAATGAATTTGCTTTAAACAAACTAGGAACTAATACTGAAAATGAAACTTGCAAAGATCTAATGCTATTCAGAAATGCCATCAAAGTAAAAGATGCTTATGCTAATTATAACCATATAACAGAAAGTAATTGAATGCAAACAAAGAATCAACTGAAACAAACAAAAACTGGCAAGGAAATGCAAAAATCACTGGTGCAAAATGAGTATTGGGACTAAGTCACCCAAGGTGGCAAATTAGTCCAAGTAGGGATATTTTTGACTTTTTTTTGAGTTTTTTGATGAAAAATGATGTATTTTGGACTGTAAAGTGCAGATCTAAAGTGTATATGTGAAATTTCTCTATCATGCAAGGAAATAAGATGCAAAAATGAAATTTTCACTAATGCAAAGTATGAAACCCTAGGAAGCAACTTTAAACAATGAAAGATGCAATGCACTGCTAATAGAAGAGGTTCCTAGGATGCGAATGCAAGCTAGATCAAAATTAAGATGTGTCCAAATGTAGGTTCACCAAAATGAACCATAAATTTTAGGTTGGAAGGGAGGATTCCCCAAGGGTTTCTATGGTTTTCACCCAGAAGGATGGGGGTCTCTATCACGCACCTAAAACTTGGGTTTCATTCAATATTAGGGGTTAAATGTGATGGAGATGCCTATATGAAGTATTCTAAATGCAATAATATGATAAATGAAACTAACTATTGAATACAAGCTAATGAAATATACATTGTTTGAGAACACGTGATGTTATGCAAAAAGGATAGAATAAAGACTATAGAAGGCAAGATAACAGAATAGCTGAAACAAGTGCACCCGAAAACTGATGATGACTGAAGTGGAGATTGTAGAAGCCTCTAAAAATCTTGAAAATCTGATCTTTATGCTAGCTGGAACACTTACGCCAGACTGGGTGACTTAGTCCTAGTCTTGAAAAACTACTCTGGGCTTCGTTCCAGCCAATTAGGTACCCAAATATCCAAAAGTCCTTGACAAAATCATGCAGTGGGACTAAGTTGCCACTTAGTCCATTTCAGCCATTGGTGACTTAGTCCATTTCAGCCTTTTAGGAAATTTGAAAGTGGAATTGAAAGCCTATTGTCTACAATCTGCTTTTTCACCAAAATCTGAGTTCAGATCCGCAAAATCACTTGCAAAATAGAATATATTTTGGTTTCTAATGTGGGGTTTGCCTTGGTCAAACCCCTAGTTGGTATTTAAACTTTGAAAGAGAAAAGAAATCTGCATAAACCTTAGCCCTAAGTGTGTCTAGAGCAAGGAAAATATGAAGTAAGGCAAAACCCTATTCTAATGTGCTAGAATAAGATGTATAAATGAGCTTTGAATGATGCAAGACTTCAATCCAAGAAACCCTACAACATTACAAATGAATGCAAACCTTAAATATGAAGATAGAGAGAAAATGGAAGATGGAATCACTTTGAAAACAAGTCTTTTGGTGTGATTTGATGGCTAGTTGCACCTCCTCAACCTAGATTTCTCCATGATTCTCCGTAGACATCCATGATCAATCCTTTGCGATGTGAGATCTTGAGTGAGAAGTGAGAGTGAAGACCTGCAAAAACCCTAGTTTGTTTCCCTAAGCTTCAACTTTGTTGTAGAAAGAGAGATGAATCTTCTTGTGGAAGATGTTCAACACTTGATTATTGAGTTTCCTTGTGAAAAACTGACTAAAGGATCAAAAGGTCCTAAAAAATGACCTAAAAACATGTATTTATAAGCAACAATACCTAATTGCCAGTTATTTTGACCTAAGAGGCCGACACCCATCAAGAGTTTTTATCAATTCAGACATTTTCCCGCTCAAAAATGCAAATAACCCTAAAAAGGACTAAGTTGCCACCTTGGGCAACTTAGTCCCACCATGGGTTTTTGAGGTGGGATTTATGATATTTGAGTGATTTTGGTGTTATTTGTCGAGACTTGTATGATTCCTTAGGTGAAATAGGCCTCAAAGTCAAAGATAACAAGTCTTAGGGGCCTATAAATGTTGTTTTAGGAGGGTGATTGATGCAAGGGTGTCTAAAGTAGGACCAAATTAGGTACAAAATTGTCCTTTTCTTCAAAGGTATACAATTTTTGGTGACACAATTTTGTTCAGTACTAAACTTGTGAGCTCTCAATTTGAAATTTGGAACGTTGATCATAGGGAAAATACAAACTTACAACTATAGGCATTGTTGCATTAACAAATAGCGAGTCAGTGAAAACCTAAAGGTAATTGATCCATTGATCATTTCTTCATAGTGATAAGATTATTTATCTATTTGTCATTCTTGCTTCAATATTAAAGATGATATTGAGTAGGGAATGGGATCTATATTCTATTTCCTTCTTAAACAAGTATTTTTTTGTCATCTTTTATTTCGTGAGAGATCAAGATGTTGAGCAACAACAAGAGTAAGACCCCTCAAGGTAGTGAAGGGAGGATATCAAAACGCCCAAACTGCAATTACCATAAATTTATACTTTGGAAATGTTTTTGATCCATCATATCAAGATGGAACTACATCATCAACTCTTGCACCAAATATTAATGAAGAAGGCATTGACAATAACTCACAAGAAGATCAAAATGAGTTAATTGACCTGGATGAAAATGTTGGCATCGTAGACGATGTTGTTGCAAGGAAGAGGAAAATAAAAGACAAATAAAACCCGGGGTGAGAGTGGAATATGACAAGGAATTTTTAGATTGATTGGATGTCAAAGTACGCATTCATTGAACCAGTAAAGAATGCAAACAAAGATGAACGTCCAATAGAATGAAAGTGTAATATTTGTAATTGTAAATATAAAAGAGACAATAAGTTGCAGCTAAAGCTTGACACTATAGAAAATAATATCGGTAAAGTTTATAAAAAAAAAATCATAGACATAAAGAAAAAATCAGTCGTAAGATGGAAATCCAAGGAATAATGTCTCCATGTTAAGTATGCCTTGGAATATGATGAGCATATGCAAAGAATGGCAAAGCTTGCTGAATGTAGAGGTTCATTTGAAACTCAATTTGAAAAGATAATGGCAGGAGCACAACTGGCAAAAACTGTTCAGTTGAGTGTTGTTTTTCAAATTTTGTCCAGAGGGCGTCCTAGACAAACTACCTAAAATATAATATTTTTTAATATTTCTTGGCCATTCCTAACTTTCCTAGCACACATTGGTGAATAAAATTTGGATGGGAATAGGCAAGTTGTCTTGTTGAGATGGAAAAACAAGATTAACACAAAAAAAAAAGAGTCAACCTTTATTGCATTATCTTTAGATGAAGTTACTATGGTAGATAATACTTCTTGGGTGTATATTGTACACAAAAATGTCCACCAACCTCATCTACTTCATGTTCATAAAATGAAGGAGAGTTCAATATCACAAAATCTATTTGAAATAGTTAAGAAATATTTGAATGAAATTGGAGGTATGGATGACTTCATAATTTCCAAAAAGTTGGTGTGTGTAGGAGCTTTAGTAATGCAAGGTCATAGGAATGATCTTTGTGTAAAGTTACAAACAACTCATTCACCATACATTATTTCCATTCAATGTATGGCCCACATAATGAATTTACATTTAAAATTGTAAGCAAGTTTCCTTAGTATCAAAAGTTGAAAATCTAGTCCGCAAGCTCTACCTATACTTTTGTCAAAGTCCCAAACGGTTTGCATAATTTCAAAAATTTGTTGAGGGAATTGTAGGGTATCTCTAATGTATAATTAACTTGGTGCTACATGTAGACACATAATTCATGGGATGGATTCCTAACTGAACAATTCGTCTTCTATGAGAGGCCTCATTTATCAACTAGGATTTCATAAGCTTTTGATAGTGCTGGCACTATATGTGCATTCATGAATTATACACAGACTATATCAATGAGTATAGGTGATTCAAACATGTAAAAAAAATGATAAAAAATAGAAAAAGGAAATGAAATGTTAATTAACAAAACAAGGGAAATAACATAAATTGTTACTTGTGTTGTAGGTACTTATCACTCAAGACTGTGCTACTAGCTTCTAAGACTAAATTGTAACTAATCACTCCAAGAGTATGAAATTACAAAGCTACAAAATCTAATTCAATTATAGAATTACATTTATAAATTCACATGCATGTAATCAAAAACTATTTTAATTCAACAATGCACAAACTAATTTAATAACAGGAAAGTAGAGTGGATAGCAGTACCTCAAGTGGCCCTTGCTTGAGTTGTTTCTACCACAACATATATCAACACTTACTACTTAATTAATAATTCATGACACTAAACTAACTCCTTTGTTGCATGATAACTCTCAACTCTGACAAGAATCTAATCAAGATTTCTTATTCAACAATACATATCCATTTTTCAATTGACAACAAGAAATTAACAATGATAAATAACAAACTGGATAACTAGTAACTAGATTCTCTCCTCACAACAAATCCCACTATATAGGGTCCACAAGGAGTCTTATTCATCCTAGGATTGAAAACAAATCCATAATGTTTTTGTCCACTCTCCCTCAAGAATAGGGAGAGGACTTAGTCTTGTAATAGGAAACAATAATTGAAAAGTATAAGAAGACAAACTAACTTAAAAATCTTCCCTAATAGTTAATCATAATGATAGAGACATGTTTCATAGGAAATGTCACGTCGTAGGTTACTCCTACTAAAAAAAAACTCCTTTGAATCATCTTATTTGGTATGCTTGTAGTGAGTCACAGTTGACCATTCAATGGTTTCCTTCATTCTTATCTGGAGTTATCGTGCTTTAGTCATTTCGGCTTCTCCCCTGCAATTGCTTGTGGTTCTTATGTTGCGTGTTATAAATCATAGTTGTTGCAGGTTACAGTTCTTCTAGATATATGAGGTTAGTTTTGTTGTAAAGCACACACGTCATTAACAATCATAAATTAAGCATAGAACCATACTGGATTTCATGAACATTCATACATTCACTCATACAAATGTCATTATATCATATTTGCATTACCACATACAAAAGTTTGGTTTAAAGTGCATAAAAGGTATAAAAGATGTATAAGTCTTAGGATTGTCTGTGAAGTTTGACAAATTGAAATGATAAAAGACATAAACTTAATAAATAAAACTAGCCATAAAATGAACCCATCACTCCCCTAACTAAGTTGTTTCTTGTCCTCAAGCAACTTCAAGGCTGTAGGTTATACTGTAGAGCTATCTCCTTGAAATCAGCTACAATGTCAACTCCTTTGACCTGCTTCAGATAATAGCCATTCTAATATGAGAGCTTCACCAATATTTTATTTTCTATTTTTTCTTCCCCTCGTTTCTTCCCTGTTCAGTGTGGTACTAGAAATAGGAGGATAGGAGGATGTAAGACAAGTGGAAACCATGCAACTTCATTGCTCAATGCAATGTCTATGTAATTGTGAAACTTGTGAATCATAGCTATATAGTTATAAACAAAGTGTGGCTCCTCTCTTTTCAGCTCAGGCGAAAGTTCTTCCCATCTCTTTTGAACAAATTTAAAGACTTCATTAATAGTCCTTGTGGTTAATCCCTTCATCCTTGCATAATCATGTTTTTGGATATCCATTATTTTCTTTCCAACACCTTTGTAATTCAAGAGATCTAACCACTGATCTGTGATTGCATTAGGATCCATTGTTTCTTTCTTGAGTTGTAAGGCAATAGATTTTTCCTTTTCATGGTATTCTTGTAGAATTGTGCCCCTTTGATGCTCATTTCTGACATAAGAGGCCAATGGTCTTATTTTGAGGTCACCTACAAACATCAATGGATTCCAAGCAATGTCATTTGAAAGAACATAATTGTGTAGATAGAACTCACATAATTGATCCTACATGTCCGGTGTGGAATTGAAGAAAGTATCTAAAAACAAGAATTTTCTATTCATTTGTACAAGAAGATCACTAACCAATTGGATAAACTGAAAATAGAAAAAAAAATTATGCAAGAATAAAGCATAAACTCTTGTAGGAGGCTTGCACTTTAGTAATTGTGTTGCCTTGTCTTCTATTTCTTCAATCTTTACCTTCAACCATTTTACTTATGCTTCTTTCTTTTCTAGTGCCCTGGTGTGGTTGGATATCAATTTAGCTCTCTCCCCTGCCCATTCTTTCTTTTCCTAGGAGAATTATTATGTTCTCTTCCATAATTCAACACCTAGGGACACTACAGTTGGTCCATTGGGGATTTTGATCTGAGAAATTGGACCTTGTGATACTGGTTCTTTCCCTTCAGCTTCTACCATGGCAAGATGTGCTAGTATCTCCAATTTTGACCCATGCTCAAACTTGTGAAGCCTCTCCTCCAATTCTCTAATCCTAGCATCCCGCTCACTGTCCTTTTGTCGATATGTATTTAACAATTCTTCCAACTGCTTTATTATTTGCATTGCTTCTTGCAATTCCTTATTAACATTTATTTCTTCAATAAAAAATTTCTCATCCTTCTCCAAAAACTGCTCATCTCCCATTTCACTTGTGTATTCACAACCCTCTAAAACAAGGTTTTTACGAGATCTTCTCCTCATTTTCTTGGTTAAAAAATATCTTCTAAATCTGATTTAGAAGTGGCAGTAAAATACATTAACTGTACAATTGGTATATTCACATGCAAGCATGTAGATATCATAATGCAGAAAAAAATTGTTATAAGAAATTTGATTGTTCTAAGAAATTTGATGAGGTTTGCAAGCATGTAGATATCATGATGCAGAAGACTACTCCTTATGCACCTCAACAAAATGGAGTTGCAAAAAAGACAAACCAAACTATAATGGAAATAGCTAAAACTATGTTAACTGATGCATAGTTGGATAAATTTGTTTGAACAAAAACTGTGAGTATTGCTAATTACTTGATTAATAGATCTCCTCTTAAGGCTTTTTATTAAACACCTTATGTGAAAAAGTAAGTTTTATTTTTCACAATTAAGGGGTTTTGGCTATGAAGATTTTGTTCATGTGTCTAAATAAAAATGTTCTAAGTTGGATCCAGAAACACATAAATATATTTTGATTAGATATTGTGAAAATATAAAAATTATACGCTTTGGAATGATCTAACCAAGAAAGTTGTATATTCTAAACATGTGATTTTTAGGAAACTTAGAATTATTTCTGATTTTGAATAGCCAAAAAAAATAAGAGAAAAAGATAATGCATTTTCAATTGAAGTGAGAAGATGCATATAAAAAAGAACAAAATAATGGATTTAAGGATGGAGAGGAAGAAAAGGGTTCAAGTGGGGGTTATAAGCAAGATGATCATAAAGTTAAAAAAGTTTGAACATAAAATATAACCAAAGGAAGAGGCCCTTACTCCTACTTGAGAAGATCCACAAGACAATGGAATCCTATTGATAGGTATAATCCACCAAATTCTTGTTGTATATTTGTTTTATGTAATACCAATAATGAGCCTAAATCATATAGGGAAGCTATTCTAGCATATGATAATGAGTCTTGACACTAAGCCATGCTGAGGAGATAATGGCTTTACTCTTATGACACCTAAAATCTTGTTTGTTTGCCCAAAAGTAAGAAGGTCTTGCATATAAATGAATCTATAAGAAAAAAATTGGACAAACAGTTCATCGGAGAAGTACTAAGCTAGACTAGTGGCCATGGGCTACTCCTATAGAGGAGTTGATTTTGGTGAAATATTCTCTCCTATTGCTATATTATCTTTTATCAAATCCATAGTTGTTGCTTACGATTTTGAAAATAAACAAATAGATGTTAAGATTGTTTTTGCATTAAGATCTAGATGAAAAAAATTATATGCCACAACCAAAAGTTTTTGAAGTAAAAAGAAAACAACACTTAGTTTACATATTAAAGAAGTCCCTATGGTTTGAAACAATCACCTCTAGGGAAAACTTTAGTGGCGAATCTTCGCCAATTGGCAAATAATAGAAATTGGGAGCTCCAAAAATGGCGAATAGTACAAGCTAAAATGAAGATTGAATCGCCAAGTTTTTACAAAAATAATAATTTTGCCTCGATTAATTTGCCATGTAAACGATGCGTCATTGACACTGATTCGCTAGTAGTTTATACAGTAATTAAAAATATTAATAATATTCGCCAATAATATTGTGTAATTTCGAAGAATCAAGAAGGGAATCTACTATATTCGCGCCAAGCTCCCAGAAAAACATCTGATCAAAGCTAAGTTTGATCTCCACCGTTCACTGTTGCCAATAGTTCATGACATACGCTATCATCGTTGTATCAACAGGACATCCCTAAGTGTCCCACCGATGATGTTCACTCACGTCGATAAGGCTTCCATACTCCACCTAGGGTCCACCAAGGCACAGGTACACCACTTGTGTAATTCTGGAGAATCATGAAGGGAATCTACAATATTCGCGCCAAGCTCCCGGAAAGACATCCGATCAAAACTTTGTTTGATCTCCACCGTTCACTGTTGCCAATAGTTCATGACGTACATCATCATCGTTGTATCGACGAGACATCCCTAAGTGTCCCACCGATGATGTTCACTCACGTCGATATTCGCTCACGGAATGAACTTACAGTCGTTTGATTTAAAAGCTAATTGATGGTAAAATTTTCAAGTTTCATTTAGTCTTACTTTTCAAGTGAGATTTTTTAAAAACACTTCATCCGTGTGTGCTCCAATGCATTTTCAATAGTGAATTTATGCTTGGTGGTGAGGGGCTCTGCCCTTGACCCCGCTTGTATCACGACAGGAGCACACTGAGGCCGCTATCCCCCGGACCCCGCAAGGGGCGTTGCCTCTTGACCCCGCCAGTGGTTGCAGCCCTCGGGCCCCTACTTCAATATATATATATATATATATATATGTGTGGGGCAACTGTGTCAACCAACTATGCAAATTTTTAAAGGAGAGATTCACCATTGTAATTACTCTTTTTAGTGATTATTCACTAGGATTCGTCACTGTGATTATTATTTTTACCAATTATTTATTAAGATTCGCTAGGATTTTACAATTTTTTTAATACTGTGCATAAGATTTGCCAAGAAAATTAATATATTTTTCAGATGAAAGGAAAGATTCACCGAGATTTTACACCTTTGTCGAGGGGGGGGTTTCTTAAAATTATCCCTGATCACCTCAAATCTCGTATAAAAAGTTTAATTCCTTTGTTTTGAAGTTGGGTTTTAGAAGAAGCAAAGAGAATCGTTATGTTTACATCAAATATATTGATGATCATATACTAATTGTATGTAAATAACATGTATTTTAGTAACACCAAGGGTATGATTAGTGAACTGAAAGCTCAACTTTCAAGCGTATTTGAAATGAAAATTTTGAAAGCAATAAGGTACATATTAGGAATGAAAATCAAGTAAGGTTGAAGTAACAAAAACTTTTGGTTATCTCAAAATATGTTGATACTATTTTGTAAAGGTTTAATATGCAAGATTGTAAATCAATTAGAATTCCTTTACTTGTTGGCACAAATCTTGCATTAAATGTGTTCCAAAACTGAAGATAATTTTGAGAATATATCTAATTTGTCATATGTTAGTGTTGTAAGAAGTTTAATGTATGCAATGGTTTGCACTAAGTCATAAATTGTTCAAGCAGTGGAAGTATTGAGCATATTTATGTCCAACTCTAGTAGAGAGCATTGGAATTATGTATGTGGTACTTATTATTGTTTGGTTTATTCTAATATTAACAACGTGGATAAAATATTGAGCATATAAGGTTTTGTTGATGAAAACTGAATAGATGACTTAGATAGTCAAAGATCCACTAGTGGATATGTATCTAATTTGTTTGAAGGTATTGTGAGTTGGATGAGTAAGAGACAACCCATGACATTTTATCGACTACCAAAACAAAGTTATGGTTGCTAGCCATGTCTCTAACGAGGTAGCTTGGTTAGAAAGATTGTGTTTAAGTATTGGTTTTGATTGCAAGACAATTCAAATTAATTGTTATAGCTAATGTGTAACTTGTTCAGCCAAAAAACCCTATGTATCATGCTCAAATTAAGCATGTGGATGTTTAGTAACACTTTGTTTGAAAAATGATTGCAAATTGATAGATTGAGTTGAAAAACATTAACACTTGAGAGAATGTTGCATATTATTTTACCAAGACCATGAACACAAGAAAAGTCCACTTAGTGCAAAGAAGCTACAGGCCTCATTTGTTGTACTTAGTTGATTATGTTTTCCTATGTATTTACAATGTGTGATGTTAAGTGGATGGATTTTAAAATTAAGATGCCATCAACCCTGTAAATTCCATGTATTTAATTATCCTAAACATTATTTGTAAATGCATTCACAAGAGACGTGAGATTCATTGACAATAATAATTATTTTATTTATTATTTACCAATTAAAAGCATCTTCTAATTTGAGATGAGGTGACAAGGTTAAACTAGGCCCCCATCTTGGAGTCTTCTATTTCTTAGGGATTGAAAATCAAGACATCCAAAATAAAGAGTTTGTTTTTACGTCAACTATGACTTTTTGTAAGAGTCTTGATTATATGTTAAAAGTTCTTTCTCAAAATTGGAACATGATTTTTTGCTCATGTTTGGATGCTATATTCGGTGATTGAGAAGAACATAATTCATAATTACTATTTAGGTGCTTGTGAAGTGTTAAGTTGCACAATTACACAAATGTCATCAATTTGGATGTTAAAAAAAGAAGTGATTGTATTGTGTTCTTTCAAAATAATATAAATTCGATCTCTTCTAATGGAGTTTTTTATCCAAAAGGATTTTTTCACGCAAATATTATGATGTAAATCTCTTATATTTGCTAATTTCTTTTTTTCCCTATTTTACATTTTTTTAAATCTCTATCGGTATCATACAAGATAAATTTCATATTTGCAACGTAAAATTCATTTTTCCATATTATAGTTGTTACCTTCATTTTTAACAAATGTTTACTTAAATTACGTCATCTAGGTAATTACAATTTAATTATAATCCCCTCTTCTATATGTCCAATATAGGTTCTGGGGTATAGTGTGTATAGGATGACAGGACTTCCTAGCCCTATCAACCAAACATGGTCATTGCTAACCAACACCAATTCGTAAGGGTAAACATTGTTCAGTCAAACCTCAAACCTAAACATGACATTCACTTAAAAATGGTGCAGGCTAAATTTGGCATTATGACACTTGTTAAACATGGATCAACATTATGATATAAAATGGCAAATTATAAGAACACGGTTAACAAACTGCCAATTCCATCATGTTTACTTCAGAACTGTGATTAGGAACTATCTGCAACTAGTAAAAGAAGGATGCCTTGGGGGATATGACAAAAAAATAAGACAACCAAATTGAAATAAAGTCCGCTGGCTTCCATTGACAAAGCAGCCCTAGACCACAAAATATGCCAAACCTGCTACAAATCTGTGTTTTAGGCCTTCCTTCAAAATTTAACTTTTTACTTGTTTGTTTGGTTACAAATGCTGAGACTGTTGATCATTGAAGATGGAAACAAAACGACAGATTGATTTTTGAAGGCAATGCTATTCATACCTAAGCAAAGCCCTCAACTTGGCTTGGCTCTAGAATTGTGTATCAAGCAACACATTATCCTAATATTGAGAAGGTTTTGTTTACAGAAACTTCAAGCTTCCACTGTCCATTATAATTAACAGGTAAGCTTCTGGATGAAAGCTATAATACATGTTTTTGTTTCATCAGGTGTAGTAAACACCATTATGTAACAATGGATTTTCACAATGCTTAATAAGTTCACTATCATAAAAAGAATCAGACTCGTCATATTTCTAATACAGAAATGTTATTTTCTAGTGTATTTATCTCTAAACGCTGAAAGAGATCTCTCTCTATCTATTTATCTATCTATTCATATATATATATGGAAAGTATAATTATGTTTCTTGAATAGCCTGTACAACTTGGCTGATTGTATCGAAGTTACGTCTTTCCTTCATAATCTTCTTTGCAAGATTAAGAGCTCGGCGCTCACATTCTGCTCTCTTGATTGCATCTTGTATTGACTCAAAATCTTCTACATGAGCCACCCCCACTATTCGCCTGCACTCCAGAACACAATTTGTCAGATTCTTTTCTCCAAATGGGGATGGCTGTGTGCAGTCTTTAACAGTCACAAAGCTAAGGCTTCTGAATGTAGAAAGTGAACTACAATAAGGACCTAGCTAAAATGAGCATATAGAGCAGCAATGACATGCTGTCAGGGTAAAGCAATGTTGACAACTGAAAAAAAAAGATATTTGCAGAGAGATGCAAAAAAAGATCACACATAGATGACAATATTACAGTAGAAACCCATATTGACATGCATATCATGCATCTATCAAGAAATAAATCTGGAAATATTATAAGTTTATCCTTGCTTTTTGAATTCCACTTCTCAAAGACGGACAAAACTTTGAGGCAAAATAATACAAGAACATCAATTTATGCATTGTTGCATTCTTAACCTGATCATTTTTGCAGCACCAAATCCAAGGCTGTCATGGAATAGGTCTTTCATGTACTTCTGCTGCACAATCAATTTAAGTTCAGGAGTATTGTATATGGCTTCTAGATAAGCATCCCCACAGTGTTCTGTGTTGTTATTCCATAAAGCAATAAACTTTGCTTCAAAAAGGTTCCATGTTTCTTGTATGCATCTGAGAATCCACTGTTTATAGCCCTGAAAAATCATTATCACATAAAAATAAATTTCTGAGCACACATAATAGCATACCCAGAACCATTATAAGCCTTAATGAGGATCAACAGGCATGGTTTGGAGTATATATGAGTATCAATTGAACTTTAATCAGTTTGCTAAAGATATTTAAAACAGTAGATAACCTAAATATTTAAAACAACAGAAAAAAGTCAACAGGCTATGATATGAAATAAAACTAAAACAGAAGCCCAATTATGTACCTCACATGTCTGGGTGCAACTTAAAGTTTGACTTCTCAATGTCTAGGATCCATGGTGTTGGGCTATGTCAAATGTGCACATAAATTACATATATTTAGGGGAAAAGATAGAATCAAAATATGAAATAAAGAACAAGCATCATACATGGCAACTTTGACAGGATCAAGGGAGCATAACAATTTTCAAAGAGATTAAAAGAGATTCAATGAAAATATAAAAAAATAGATGTAGCAATATCTATATTTTTAGTTGCTAAATCATCCCTAATATAGCTTCATTGTTTTTCTGCAGACATGTTTCTCGCTTTCAGAATCACATCATTATTAGCTTAACATTTCTACTTTTCTCTCTTTTTAGTTTTTTAGCATCTATATACGTTTTGTGCAGGGAAATCCTTAAATTCATCAATTCTCTTCTAAGGTTTATCTAGAGTTCATTTTGAGAAACCTTCAACAGACAAGCTTTGACTGTGGATCCCACCCAACCCAAAACCAGGTGAGACTTAAAACCCAATGTGTACTTTTTTGTTTAGGGGTTAGAGCTCTAATTTATACACTGTTATACATTTTGATAAAGCTATGAAAATAAATACAAAAAATTCAAAAACCAAAAAGTCAAAGCCGGACAAACAGCAGCTACAGCATTTCACAGTTTTCTGCTTTTGGACTGTCTTCATCTGCTGTTCTTAGTTCAAGGTAAAATATAGA
Organism: Sequoiadendron giganteum; assembly: GCA_007115665.2. Taxonomy (NCBI): domain Eukaryota; kingdom Viridiplantae; phylum Streptophyta; class Pinopsida; order Cupressales; family Cupressaceae; genus Sequoiadendron; species Sequoiadendron giganteum. Next base: position 608,483,827 of record CM021104.1, read on the forward strand.
ATTTTTCATTTAATTAGCAGCTGCACACAAGATTAGAAGAAAGCAGTAACAAACAATATTAGAAATTGTATGCTTTATACTTGCCTCACGTTCGTTTGCATATCTGCTGTGTCCATCTTGTGCAAAAAATGCTAGAATTAAGTTCCCAAGAAAGGCACCTATGTCAAAACCCATAGGTGCATAGAAGCCAAACTCTGGATCTATAACTTGAGTTGAGTCACTTGTTACCATAATTGATCCAGTATGTAAGTCTCCGTGAATAAGTGCTTGTGTCCTTTCACAAAACCTAAGGAAAAGAAGTAATAGATGCTTAAAGTTAAAGATATAGCCAACATACGAGAAAGTAATGGTAAAGAGCTAAAGAATGCCAAGTGTTTCAAAATGCATATACTATTCAAACTCAAGTAGAATACACAATTTTCTAGAATACAAAAAGTAAAACAAATACTTTGATTTCAATTCAGCAATTTCCAGCTTCAACTGATTATCCTCCCGTACAGCCTTAACATCTTCATCAAGATAAGGAGAAGTCCAACGACTGATTGGCGATAACATATAGGGATCTGAAAATACAACCTGCTCTGTAAGCCTACACATCTCCACATTGTTGCAGAATTGAGCAACTGTACACAAAATGCAAATACAAAAAATTAGGAAAAAGCTAAACCAACCGTAGAATGAAGTTCACTATACCTATCTCCATACATATATTCTGAAATTTTTTATTTCTAAATATTCACCCAATCACACATGAAGCATTACAAAAATGCAATCTATGTGCAGAATGAAACTAATTGACCACAGCACTAATAAGAGAAAAATAGTTTACCTGCAGCCTTGTGCTCTTTGGTAGAAAGATACAGAAGAGAGGTGTGGAAAAGAGTTTTGGACATATAATCTGATATATGCTCTGCCAAATATGGGTACTCGGTGCCAGCAATCAGGCCTTTGCGCAGAATAATGTGTGGGGGCTCCACATAGCGCATAGCAATTATGGCCATTGTAGAATCAAAATGATACACTTCTGGAACATGTTTTGGGCACAACCGACCATGCTCTTTCAGAATAGAAGCCTCAAAATATGCACGATCCTTTGTCATTGACCATGACTCCCCTAGGCAGCGAATATAAGGTACAGCCTACCCAACACAATAAACCATACCATCAATTGCATTTTTTTACTCTAGAGGGTAATAGGCATGCATTGGTACAATGTATCTAAAAATGTCCCAGCAATATACATTAAGTTTAAACTGAGTGTTGTTTATTCAGAAACATTTAGTGATATAGTACAAAGTTTTCCTACCTACAAGGAGCTTTACATAATTGTTCAAGCCATAAAGCAATAATAACCCCTAAAATAAGCCAATAAAGAACATATCAGACTTATATACACCTCTTCCGGTTCTGACCAGATGATATGCAAATCTATCAGCATGGACTTCTTACCTAGCTTGCCAATAAAAAAGAATCCTTTCTTTAACAATGGATGATTTGATCTACAGCCTAGTGCTTGGTCTGCTTTTTCTTGCTCTTCAATATATGCCAATATTTTTATGTCTGGAATGCCTTTACCATCTTCACCTGGACAATTTAATGCCTAGTCCAGGGATCTTGCACAAATGGCCTTTCACTCGACTGATGAGCTTGAATATCTAACTTTACAATGACCACAAACCCTTTTTAGCACAATCAATCTTAGATTTCTATCCCATCATCTTGCTTATCCTTTAGAAAAAAGTCAAAAATATTTTCTTATTTTCTCAAATGAGCTTTTTTGTCTTGGTTGGCACATACCATGGCAAATTTGATCTTACTTTGATGTGCTTGGATGATAAAGCTAACTAAATCCTTGATCCATTTGAATTTGTTTGCCTTCCTCATGAACATAGCTGTTTACTCACAGGAATATATTCAACACATATAGAACATGTATAGGAAACATTCGTGTACAAACAATGTGCATAGAATAGTACTTCATTTATTAATGCAATAGAACCGAAGTACAATCATCCGTACTATGTCAACATCAGAATGTAACACAATGAAGCATAATGTCATCATAACAATATCATAGTGTCCCGACTACAATGAACCCAAGTACATATAGTCGTTGGAGGTGGTTGATAAACCAATCGTCGTGACTCCCCATTACAACTAATCCAACTAGTCGGGGACCAAATTTCCCGAAACATGTAACATAAGGTATATGAAATATTTGCTGCCTATACTTTTAATTTTATTTAATTACAATACTTGGCCGACTAATAACACTCTCGGCCAACAACATCATCCCCCAAACAAAAGTAGTCGTCTTCTTGACGACAAAAAATAGAAACTGGGATAATAGAAAGGGAAATCAAGAAGAGGGAGGGTGAGAAGGCGTCACTAGGTGTACAGGCGATGTAGGGGTCGTTGTCGCTGAGTGTTGCTGCTAGAGGCGTTGAAGCTTTTGGTTGGCTGCCAGCTGCCTCTCCCACTTATCCTTCGCCTGTAGGTGACCGTTGTCCTCAACTAGGAGTCACTGCACCTCGGCCAACTGCGTATCCCATTCTACCAGTAGCCTCTCCTCCCCCAACTGCCCATCTCTCTCTACCAACACTCGTTCCCTCTCAACCAATGACTCCTCAAGAGCTGCAACTCTTGTGTGCTCAACAACCGTCACTTGAGCTAGCTACTCTTGTGACTTGCGCATGTGATCCACCAGGTCCACCTTGGTACTCGTGGCCTATGCTAAGGTTCTTTCTCTCGCCTCCATGGCTTCCTCTAGGGAGAGTGTCTGGCGGCACCACCTCAAGAAGATATCCCTGTAACATTTCTCCAACCCGTGGAGTGTTGTAAGTACCCTCCCATGTCTCCCAACTGCTCTTGGATGAGTTGGTTGCCAAGCAACCAACATCTCTGCGCTCTCCACTCTCGGCCATCCCTTTGATGTAAAACACTGGAAGAACTCACTCTCGCAGCTGTGTTGAATAAATGCCAAGATCCTCTCAACCTCCTGTGTCACAAGAGGATCCACTCCCATCACTAGTTGTTGTCCGATTTCTCCCTCCTCGTGCATGTACCTAGCCATCCCTTGTAACTCTGTCAAGTATCTTTGCACTGTGTTGAGGGGGTCGTGAGGGTTTGGTGGGGTCATCAAAAAGGGTCCCTCTGACTCATCCTCACTTGACTCTGCCTCACCTAGATGTGTCTGTCTCTTTCTTCGTGCTAGCCGTGAGGCTTGGCAAACTGATTGTGATACTTCTGGTTGTGAGCTATAGTTGTACTGGGATTTGGCAATTCAAATGAGTCTAATGGGGGTCAAGGGGCAACGCCCCTTGCGGGGGTTTGGGGGCAACACCCATTGCGGGGGTCTGGGGGCAACGCAAAACTTCATGGTGCACCTCATTTTTTAAGAGGCAAAAAACACTGTTGACAAAGCCAGAAAATACAAATTTTGCACTGTCCACTGAGGAATGAGGTTGTTTGATGATTGATTGTCATACTTGTTGTCTAGTTTTCTGCACACTCCGCACTGTTGGTTCCCGTATGCCTTTGACTATAATGCCCCGCACACCACCTTCTTGTCTCCTGTCGTGCTGTGCTACTTCACCTCTCTATATAATGCCAATGCTCAGCCGTACCAAGCACCTCCTCTATCCTTACCGTACAATTCTTTGTTCACTGTGTCCCTTCCTTTGAACTCCATATGGTTTACTCTTCTCAAAGTCGGCTCTTCTCCCTCGTGTGACACTCTCAGTTGATTCCTTGCTCATACGATAGTTTATCATACGACCTGTTCTCGACCTTCATACATACTCTCTCTTGGCTTATCATACGACTCCTTGTTTCCCTTGTACAGTTGCCTCTTGCTTTATTCGTACGACCTGCTGTGGAAAATATGTTGTATGATCTATAATGATCAACTCCTGCAATTCCTACCATACAATGCCTTCTTGTTTTGGACGTATGGTTTCTTCCTTCAACGCTTTTGCCTCAACTGTCAATCTTTGTACAATGAACCTTGCCTTTCATACGTGATAGCTTACTCCTAAATGGCGTACTTTTTTCTCTTGAAATCTCTATGCTTTTGTCTCGTTTTGTTGTATGATCTCATATAGTGGGCATCCTTTGCTTCCGTACGATGATGGTACGGCCTCAATTCTTCTATGCAACTTGTCCCTTCGGACCTGGTTAGTTTCTCCTGCCGTATGACATACGGTCGCTCAACTCTCTGTTTGCTCTTGCCCTTGTGCAACTTTTTCTTTTCCCTTGTTTCTTTTGCGTGCTTCTTTCTTGGCGTGAATAGGTTTTATCTCCTTGTTTCTTTTGCGTGCTTCTTCCTTTGCGTGAATAGGTTTTATCTCCTGTTGCTAGCGTTCATTGCCTCCTTTTGACCGTATGAGCCTGTATGATGTGTTCTGCCAAGCCTTGCATTTCCCTCTTGGTCGATATTTGTGACCCTCATTTGACCATACGACCTTTAATAGATTTAATTTAATAATGTTTCTCTTTTTACTATTTCGCTTTCAATTTCAATGCTTGACCTTTTTAATTTTTAATCTTTTCTCTCTCTTCCTTTTCTATAATTTTTCTCCTTGTACTTTCTTTTTTCCAATCTTTTATTTTCTTGTCCTTTTCTTTCATTTTTTGAGTTTTTTAATTTCTCCACTATTTTTTTTCAATTTCCCATTTTTTCTATTTTTGGACTTCTCCTTTTTCATTTTTTCACTTTTTGACTCTTCATTCATTTTTTGCTTTTTATAATTTTCATTTTCTCTTCCATCCATTTTTCTACTCTATTTGTCTCTCGTCACCTCGTACTTTGACTATTTTGTCATATTCAAATTTGTGAGATGGCGTTTCCTCTAGTTTTGCTACTCCTTTGTACTCTCCGTACTCAGTTGGAAATGTCTGGTTGGACGTGTCCTCATCTTCTTCTTGGATTTCTCCGACCTGTAGCATGTTACACTCTTGATGGACACCTCATAGTCTTCCATCTGCCAATGGAATAGTCTGTTCAACGAGCTTGTCTCGTCCCTCGAGCAACTCTAATACGCCTTTGTCTCATCCCCCGAGCAACTCTCGAGTTCCAATACGCCCTCATCGTTCAGCTCCATAGCCTTCCTTCGTCCGCATCTGACTTTCCCTTGTCAGATTCTGATCTGAATGATGCCAATTCTTCACTCACAGCTTGGTTCTTTAGATCGATGACGTACTTCCTCCTGTTGCTCTCGATCGAGAGTGTGTTCCACTTCCAGTTGTGATCTACCTTAGCGGCAATCAGCCATCCTCTCCCAAGTAGTGCATCGCACGCCTTTTTCTGTAATGGAATGACTACGAAGTTTAATAGGAACGGTTGTGTCCTAATCATCACCTTTTGCGCCATTAGTGTTCCCAATGGCTTGATACCATGCTGGTCGATGTCCACCAATTGGAACGTCGATGGCCAGAGCGTAGGTTTCTCGAGACTTTTCCATGTGTCTTCAGGTAGTACGTTGACTCTTGATCCTCCATCAACAATCGAGTTTGTCAAATTCTTTCCTCCAATCTCCATTTGTACGATCATCAATCTCTTCCCGACGTTTACTGTCAACAATATTAGGTCAATGACTTGTTCACGCTCGGGTGGAGGGTCTGTTACCACTTCCTTCGGCCTTCTTTTAGCTAACGTTGTTCAGCACCGACTACGTTCATGATTGCTATTCCAAGTTGTGGCATCATCCAGAGAAGGTCAATCACTTTGATGGGTACGGTGGTCTGCAAAACTTGTCGTACGATGTTATTTTCTGCCACCGATCGCCAAGACGTACTTGGGATTTCTAGAGAAGTTCTTTGTTCCTTAGCCATCGCTTGCTCTACCTCTTCTTTTGCTTCCTTCATTCTTTGTTTTTCTGTACATAGATTTGGGAGATGGCCTTTTTTGTTTGCGCTTTGGTGATTACCAGTACCTCTTCGTTATGATCTTCCACCTCTATCATATTGATGCCTTTTGTTTGGGGCAATCGTTGTCTTTGTGGTCGCTTGGTCCACACCATTTGCACAATCGTCCACCCAAACTTTGACCATTTTGACATTCCTTGGCAAAGTGCCACCACTTGTTGCACTTTAGGCATTGTATCATGGGTCTACCTTTGTTGTCATATTGTATTTTGCTTCTTGGACTTATGTTGTTTCGATAACCTCCAAGGGATGCATTGCTATTGTGTTGGGGCTTCAGTGGTGCGGTTAGAGGGGTTGACTGTTCCCCTTGTGCGAAGAATACTTGTGTACTTCTCGTCTTCAAATTGTATGGTCATTCCTTGATGGAATGTCCCATCGCTTGGCAAATACCACAGAATAGCTTCTTTGGGCAATTTACCTTTGTGTGACCTTCCTCCTTACAGTTGATGCACCATAACTCTTTGGTTTCTCTCGTCCTCTCCTCGGCCTTCAATTCCTTCATCATCCTTATCATGTCTCTCCTTAGTGCTTGGATGGTCTTTGACTCACCCTCACTGCTGTCGTTCGTACTCTCCTCATCATCTATCTTCCTCTTCCCTTAGGAGGATGTTTTGTTTTCATATATCCATTGCCCGATTTTATGCTTTGGCGTACGATGACGGAGGTATGACTTTCATCTTCTTCCTCAATGGTGGGAGCAACCCTTCGATGAACCATTGTTTCTTCAAACTATCGACTGGCCGAGTCTCCAATTTCACCAACAACTCATTTAGCCTACAAATATAGGCTCATACGTTTTCATGCTTTCCTTGCTTCATGTTGTAAATCTCTACTACTATTTCATTGTCATCCCTAAGAAGTTTGAATTCTTCCTCGAATGCTCGCCATGAGACTTTTTGTGCTGCTTCAAGTTTAGTGTACCAGTCTATGGCTATGCCTCTTGGTGTCACTAGAAATACTCTTAACTAGTAATCCACATCGTCCTACCCATTCGCTATCCATATCATCTCACATGTTTTGCAATGACGTATTGGATCCTTTGAACTGTTCCTCGTGAACTTTGGCAACTTTTGCCTTTCCACGCTCGGATTGGCTGGTAGAGTCACCATGTTTCTTCCCCGATGCCCTCCCAATGTGTTGGACTTGATTGGACTGTTTCTCCCTTGACGTTTTGATGCCTCTCTTGCACTCTCGACCATGTACGAGTCTACAACACATCCCCTCTCAACGTCCTCTGCACTTCAAGTCTCCTAGGGTTTGTCCCGATACTCCCTCCGTCTAAGGGTCTTTGGCTTGGATCCTCCACTTCTCGGTTCCTCGTTGTCCGATATGGACAACTCTCAAATGCGGCGTATGCTATTTTCAAGTTCTCTTGTTAATTCATTTTCATCATTTTTAAATTTTTCTTTGTCTATTATAGACGGTGTCATGAAGGTGTCTTGGTTTTGTTCGTCGTCATGGGTTCTGTTAAGTTCGGTGATGTCTTGGTTTATTTCATTCAGGTCTTCGTTTGCCTCTTCAACAATTCGTTTCAATCTTCTTTGGCGGTCTTCTTGTTCTTTTAATCTCAATGATCTTCATAGTCGTTCTTCGAGTGTTTCCTGCCCGCTTGGTGTTTGATTTTTGCCCTTATTGGGTCGTACAAGCATTAATTGCCAAGAGTACACCTACGACTAGTGTCGCATTCTTCCTCCCATTTGCTTCTTTCCTCGTACCGTTGCAGTATTTGCTGCCTTCGTTGTTCTTGGTCGCTCTTAGCCCAAAGGTCTTGCAGTATGATGTAGTGATGAGCGATCAACCTTGGTAATCAGTTGAGGAGGTGATCAACCTTTGGGTTGACGTGCAGTCTATCCCAAATGACCGACTGAGGGATCTCTCTCCTGAGAGCCTTCCTCCATACGTGATCCCTCAATGAGATGTCCCACAGGTTTACCAGATCCTCCGTTAGCATGTCTTCCCTATCTTTGTTTGTTTGCACCGACTCTTCGATCGGTTGACCCATTACGATGCCATTCTCCCGTCGAGGTGATTTTACCAAGTTCACTTAGGCAACAACACCAAATGTTTACTCACAGGAATAGATTCAACGTACTATGAGAGTAAACAAAATTATCACATATAGAACATGTACAAGAAACATTCATGTACGAACAATGTGCACATAATAGTACTTCACTTATTAATGCAATAGCACCAAAGTACAATCATTCATACTATGTCAACATCAGAATGTAACACAATGAAGCATAATGTCATCATAACAATATCATAGTGTCCCAACTACAATGAACCCAAGTACATATACTCGTTGGCAATGGTTGAGAAACCAACCGTCACGACTCCCCATTACAACTAATCCAACTAGTCAAGCCCTTAATTTCCCGAAACAACATGTAACATAAAGTATATGAAATATTTGCTGCCTATATTATAGTTTTATTTAATTACAATACTTGGCCAACTAATAACACTCTTAGCTGACTACAATAGCATCCCTAAGATAAAAGGACTCCCCAACACAACATCATATGCATCAAGTAGCATCACATATCCTTCCATCTCATCAACATACTCTAGTCTAATGCCAAATTTAATTCTACATCTCTTGATTACTTGTATTTCTACACCCTTCTAATTCAGGCCAAAGGGTCTGGATGTGGATGACAATAAGTTTATAGACCAATCCTCTTAACTACTTCATCTGAAATCAAATTGCATTGTAAGACAATATCAACAACAAGTGCAGTTAAGTTTTTCTTTTTTATTTTAAATGTTAATTTAGAAAAGTTTGTTTATTTCTTACCTATCTTGATCTATGCCAACCACATTGGTAGTGGTGCAACCCAAATTCTCATCTGCATCTGAACTATCCTCAATCTCCACCTATGTTCCTTCCTTTAAGGATGCCCTGCACTTCTTGGAGTCCTTTTCGGTACAATTCTTAGTGCATAATTTTATATGCATCTCTAGCATTTTGCATATGTATGGTCATCCTTAACATAATGACTACAACAATTCTTGAGATCCTTGCAAAAATGTAAAACAGTGGTATTTTTCTTACCTTTCACTTATCCTTTATGTAAGATTTGAATGTTTTTCTCTTTCTAGGACTGATCTAAAGACTGCCTTTGCTTCGAAGACTCATTCTCTCCTTGCTTCTTCTCTTCTTGAACATCATATGCTTGCACACATGCTTCATCAATCTTTTGACTTCCTAGAGATGACTTATCTTCTTATGCATGAATGGATACCATCTTTGTATCTGGTCAAGTTGCTTTCATCTTCCAAGTATACGCCAATCAACATAACTTGTCTATAGAAATATCTAGTATGATCTTGCACCCTTTGATCACTCTTGTCTAAAATATTGCCATACAATCATTTGACAATTTTGTTGTCAATAGGATTTTTGTTTTTAACAATTCTTTCAATTCATCCCAGCTAGTTACAACTGGTTTCTTCTTTTCTAAAGAAACTAAACAGCTTCCTCACCAAATTAAAGCATGACCCTCCATTTTCAGACATGAAAAGGAGATCTTTTGTCTTACTCTCTGCACTCTAAAACAAACCTCTACTTGTTTCAACCATCTATGTATTATTTCAGCATCTAATTGCCCTTCAAATCAATCTTAATTTGAACCTCGGTTTCCTCTTTAAATGGAGAGGGTCAGAAAGCTTTACCTTTGTCCTTTTTCTATCCTCATATGTGAACTCATCGAGCTGCTCTTCTACTTTAAGTTTCCTGGTGAGAGCTTGAACCACCATGTCCACAGATGCTTGTTTGCTAGCCACAAGCTCTTATTGCTTAGTGATGGTATCTGGTGAATGCATAACATATTCTAAACTCTATTCCAATGTGGCGACTCTTCTAACAAGGTTCTCTTCACTTTCCCAAGTCACCTTCCTCACTTCTTAATTCCACCTTGTTGCAATAATCCTTGATTTCCCAGGTTGTGATTCTTCTTTCTTGTATCCTGTCACTATCAACATCATACAAATCAACACAAACAACCAGCCACAACATCCGATACCTGCTTTAATATACCAATATGATCTATAATCTCTCATGTTCTAAATGCTTACTAGAAATCAACCGATTTATTACACTGTCCTACTTGAATTTTAATTTATATTGACAGAGATATAATGTAGATTGCACTAGAATTGGTGTCCTTGAAGTTGGTGGAAGGAAACGGATATTGTAATTGCATAAACAAGATGGAAATAACCAGAAAAAGAAACAAGTATAACAAAAACATGACAAAGATTTTAAACTGTAAAACCCAAAACAAGAAAGCCAGCTGAAAGTGGCAATTACTCCAATCCTTTTCTTTCTTTTGGCCAAAAATACTAAAATAGTTACAAAAATCTTAGATAGGGAGATAAAACATGCTACGACTCTCTCTACTGCTATGTACATTCAAACTACTCTTTGCACCACAGTTCTTACTCCTACAACCAACTGAATTTCCAAGCTCTTCTTCTCACTCTCATGCAGTACAATTGGACATATGCATCTTATAGAAACATGGAAAGTGTCCTTCCATGCAATAAATGACTCACAAATGTCACTGAATTGGAAGAGATGCCATTTTCTACTGTTACTCTTAACCTTTTTGACCAAATCAAGCAAAATCACCATAGTTGACAATGTGAAACTACCATGCCACTAACGAAACCACAATAACACATTCAAAAGCATCCTATCACTGATGCAACTCCCACACTATTGTATCTGGGACTTTTGTCACTACAAAATGTTCTCTGTTTCAGTTGTGTTTCTAATGGAAATCTGGTTGTTCAATGCAGTGTTAAGTTTTATGGATCCTTGTGGATAAAAGATGAGTGACAGATCCACCTGGTAGCTGTTTACTTGATTCTTGCATGGAAACGGATTTCTTGTAGAAATTGGTAGCCGTCAATCTGCTGGCATAACCATAGACATATGTGGAGTAGTTGAAAATCCAAGAACAAATTGCATTTTGAGTGTCATTTTTATCCCATCCTTCGTCATTGTGAGCTCATTTACTTAGTGTTTATGTCGCTTCTCCCTAGAGTTGTGTTCAATCCAGTCGATCCACAATCCTGTCCAATCTACCTGCAGATACAAGTAGGATGCAGCACAATGTGGTTGGGTTTGTCTAGGATGAACCTAGGCAAACCCAGGAAGGATCTGGGGGAACCCAAGCAAACCCAAGGTGAATCCGTCCATTCTTCTTAATTTTTTTCTTTTTTAAATTTTTCCACCTTTGACTTTACCTTTTAAAAATTATGGAAATGGTGTGCACCATGAAGGTTTGTGTGGTTTTAAAGGTCTTCATTTGGGCTACAACATTCAAACTATTAAGAATAGAAGGACACTATTAGTTTGAATGTTGTGGAAATGGAAATGGTGTGCACATCTTGGTGTCCTTAGAGTGAGATGTAGCACAATCTTGGCATCCTTAGAGTGAGGTGTGCTACAACATTCAAACTATTAAGAAGAATATCATTGTTGAGTTTCTTGCTTCTAAAGGTGACAAACCTTTTGCTCACTACAAAGCCAAGTAGTCAAGTTGAATTAGGGGGTTCAATATGTGGGTGTGGCGAAAAATAAATTAGGTTGGGTTTGTTTAGGGTTCATCTGTACATAAAATATATAAAAAATCACACATTTAGATATTGTTCTCTTTTATTTGATCCAAGTTCCCATTTCCCATCTGTTGGCGTTTCAATTAGCACCTCTGGAGTGCTTATTGGAAACGGACAGCTATTGCAAGTGTGTTAGTACATGCTCTTCGGATTATAGAGAGGAAGATCTCTCTTTGCTGATTTTCTACTGTAAAAAAGGGGTGTACTAAGATTTCCTATCTTTTTTACTCAGCGGCAGGACACAAGGGTGCATAAACCAATGCGCCGTAGCTAAGCTTTTTCTTTGGTTTCCGCAAATCTTAACTATGACTAACTAAGCTTCTAGACTATCCTACCTCCTCAAGATAAACAGAGCATGAGGGCGTAGGAGTGAAATGGTATGGTTGGATCACTTGAATCCTCCGTCTCAATGGAATATGGCCGAGGCTCTGAACCTTCGGATATATACCAAGATAGGGCTCGATACAAGCAAACACTCGTTACGGTAAACTGGATCTGAGACTTGCCAAGGAGGAGGAACCCCTATCCGAGGTATAGGCTTGGAAGCAGCTCACTGGAAACAACAAGGAACGATGGCCTTTCTAACAGGATTCCCGAGGAGGTGACGACACCTGTCCAAAGTCTAGGCTGCAAGAGAGATCATTAAACAACATCAAACGATAATGATCGATGACAAAATATCCAAGGAGGCGACGACACCTGTCCAAGGAGGAGATTGAAACAATGCACTATTTAAAAACAAGACTTTGAATAACTCAAATAATTAGATCAATCAAGCTTGCACCATCTGATTTATTTCTTCAAGGTTCTTCAAAGAATTACAAAGGTCGGGACAGCAAAGGCACGAAATCATGCACAATTGCGATCAACCAACGAACTCTCATCCAAGAGTGAACAGATATAAACAAGCGAACTCTGGCAACAGTGGCGCAGCAATTTTGCTAGCAAATAAAGGTTAAACAAATAAAGAACCTAAGGCTCTTATTTATAGAAACTCAAAGGAGTAGGCAACCCTAAAATCTCCTTGAGTTAACAAACAGTTCTTGCCAATCAGCAAGATATTATTCTATGTCTAAAAGTAGGTGAGCAAACAGTTAACTGGAAATCTACTTCAGTTAACTGAAACTAAACAAAAGTCAAACTGGAAGTCTACCTCAGTTGACTGACACCTAACTAAAAGTGAACTTATGTTACAAATGTGTCTCCAAATAGACATCCACCTTTTGAGGAGATCTGAGATCCACAAATCGTGGGAGTCAAATAGACATCCTAGATTAGTGGGATCTGACATGCATGATCTGTGGAGATCTGGAGTCAACTTGGAAAGGGGCATCAAGTTGACTTCAGTCATCATTAATGCTATTTGGAGGGTAGGACGTCTTTTCTTGGTGCTTTACACCTCTTCACCACTAGTCAACAAAGTCTCTATCCAGTCATTGACCTCTTCGGCCTCCGGGCAATTAATGCTCTTCAAGATGACTATGTGGCGTCTAAGCATTTCTTCACCGTCGTAAGCTGCTGATGATAGGTTATGCATTGGGCAGCTGCTTCATCTAACTGGACAGACATGGCTGCAATTTTGGCTAATTTGCAGCCATTGGATCTTCAAGGAATGAAGATCGGATGACCTCCTGGAATCGTGTCTGCACGGTTTCAAGTTCCACATATTCTCCTCCTTCCCGCTGATATTCTAACTCAGGGAAGGATATTACCAACGTTCTTGCGAAGTTGATAATATCGGCGACGAAGCGTCTATAGTCAATCAGCTCCACAGAGTTGGCATCATAGGCTCTCACCTTGTATGCCACCTGTTCTTTCCACTCAAAGAGATGGTGTTTATTTTCTGTGGTCGTAACTGACTCATATGCTTGTTGCAAATCAGCAACTGTCACCTCTTCTCTCGGCCTCTCTTGAGCTGCCTTTACATTTGACTTCTGGATTTCTAATCGAAGTCCATGTGCTCTGTTTCTCAGCTGATATGCTTCTGTCAACACACACCGTCCTTTGACGACAAACTCATCCACTTGACGTCTCAAGTGTTTGCCGTATGTAATCAACTGATGATGGTTTCTTTCAGCTGGGAGATCCAACAGTCCTTGAGGCAAAGCCGAGGAGTTTGGAGTGTCATGTATCAAACTAGAAATGTACAACTTTAGCTGACGGATTTCAGCCTTCAAGGCTGCTTTGTCTTGTCCATCTTTTGTCATCCTTTCTTTGACACTCGCCGAGGCAATTCCAAGAAGGTCTGCCTCCACCTGTCGAGTGGTCTTTCCAAGGTTCACCTTTGAAAGCGTGAAATCCTCAACCCTCACATTATGTATATCTTTGTCTTCAGGTGGGGCAGCAGTCTCTATGATAACCTCATTCTCTGCATTCTTTCTACATGCGTCTGCTTCTTCAACTTCTTTACCGGCATGTCTTGTGGAACATGATGGAATTCAGAGAAGTCAAGCTGATAAGGTCTTTCCCTCTTCCTCCCAAGCAAGCTTTCCAGCCAGATAGAATCTCGGCTAGCATCGCTGGGAGGAGGAACATAGGTGCCCTGAATGCTAGAAGAACGAGACTGTGCCGTGGCAATGTCTCGTGGTGGTGAGTCCAAATCAATAGGACTTTGTGACCTCTGTGATGGTGGTGAAGCTGGTGGCTCTGTTTCTATCACTGGCACTGCTTCTGCTGCAACTTCTTCTACAATGGTTTCCATCTCTACAGCGATTATTTCAATCACTGGTTCTTGTGTAGTTGCAGCGGTCTCAACTGTCTCAGGCAAATTGGTGGCTGTCTCCACCTGTACCTCTTGCCGGCTTGTGCTGGCAATTCCTTTTCTCCCCCATGTGCTCCCTGACATCCGCATTCCTTCTGGAGGAAAGCTCATCTTCTTCTGTCTGGGTTTCCTCCTAGATGTGGAAGGTAGTGTAAACTGAACCGCTGGCGGCTCTGATCGGGGAAGTACTACCTTCCTTGTCCTTTTACTGTCCAGGTAGAGTTGACTGTGTCGAACTACTCTACCCGTTCTTTCCTCAATAGACGTACTCTCTTTCGCGTACCAATCTACTTTGCCGAGTGGTTGTGAATCCACTAGACCCGTGAAGAAGGAAGAAAGAATAACTTCTTCTTCGTCCTCAGATAAGCCCTCGATGTCTTCTGACATGAATTCTGCAATCTGCGAGAGCTTGAATCTGCTATGGTTCCTTCTTCTCACTTCGAACTCATCCTCGCAGTTGACCCAAAAATCTTCCATGAAAGGTTCATGTGATGATCTTTGCTCAAGGTGAGCTGCGAAGATGCCTCTGGGGTCATAGGATGGCCTCCTGTTGATGAGGTACTTGAGATTAAATCTCACTATTTCTTGGCTTATCAACCTTGCATCGGCTGCATTCCTGCATCTGTAGAGTCCCATCTGAAAAGGAAAGTTTGCTGCAGTCTTTTTCTTTATGCGAAGGTAAGAGTGAACCTCGGCCAATTGCCTCAGGAATTCCATGAACACTACCCTATCTAAGGGGTAACGTGGCATCATGGCGGGGTGACCATTATAGCCATACACGCGTATGTAGGTGAAAGTGGGGAATTGTATGAACCAATCCGCCCAGTCCACCATTGCTGCCTTAGCTACTGGTGAAATACGCACATGCATCTCATGGTCTAGCTCGTGCACGGTGTGCATAGTAAAAAGGTCATTTATCCTTTTGAAATGTCTTTCTACTAGAGTGAACTCCAAGCGAGGAAAGTATTCTTGTACCTTTTGCACACCCAAGGTTCCCACAATGTTTAATGTTCTGAAATCGCCTTGGAAGGCTATCAGGTAGACCAGGTATGAACACATGTGGAAACGGTGCTCTTCTAGAAACCCGGTGAATTGTTGGTGGAGTGTGTCACTGATCAGGGAGGCCCAGTCGTAACGTTCTTTTCTGCTGATTATCTTGCCAATAATGTAGAACATCCACGGCTGGAAGGATTTTCCCTCCTCTTGTCCAGTGACTCTGCTGAGTAGGGTGATTAGCACTCCGTACTCGTCTTTGAATTCTCCTCTACCAACCAATCTGGGCAAGCTGGTTCTCTTTGTTTTCAGCCAATGTTCAGCCATTATAAGCGAACACTTGTCCTTCGAAGCCTCGAATGCCTTTTCGCATTCTGTCACTGATATGACCTTCTTGGTAGGGCATGGTGGAATTGCAAAACAAGTCTCTATGTCCACCGGCTTCAAGCTGCAAATCACCCTCCCGTCTACTGACAGGATCTCTCTTGTAGTCGGGTTGTAATGCTTAGTGCAAGCAATTACAAGCTCGATGCTTTGTAAGGTGATTGGAATAGATGCTGCTTGAAACAAACCGGATTCTTCGATGTTCTGCAATGTGATTTGATTCATGCCCTCCAAGTCTTCAGAATTGACCTCTGGATTTTTCTGCCATAAGTCTGTATCAGTCGTTTTCAGGTAATCATGGTATAAGACTGTTTTGGTCTTGTATTGTACCTGAGAGTACTGCATTCTGAAAACCTTGAATATTGACTGGGCACTTGACCCTGTTCTGACACTTTTCTGGAACTGCTAAAAATAGCCTTGCCGAGGGTAGTTTTTACGAAAAATTCTGAGACATGGGTTTTGTTAAGAATGATTTTCTAAACAGACCCAGATCGTCTGTTTTTCAATATTATGACTTTTTCCGGAAACCCTAAAAAATAGGGGCAGCAGGGCTACTTTTTCTGAAAAAAATCTACCACGTGGGTTTTGTTGAAAAAGCTGTGCTAATCATACCCAGTTGGTCAGATCTGTGATAATCTGTCGTTTCCTTTGACATGCAAAAGAAATATAGACAGAAGTAGAGGAAGTAGACAGAAGATGGATTGGAAGTTATAAACTGCCACTTTGCAATAATCTGTCTCTGGAAGCAATCTTGGGAGAAGAATGCTTTTACTGCCAATGATCTTCAAAAATATTGAAGATCCGTTCAAAACCCCTGCCAGATCTTGAAAACTTGTTCTTGGGAGCTACTTGATGTTTTATCCTTCAACCTGCAAAAAGAATAATGAGGAAAGGGACGCCTAGCATGAATATAAAGCAATTAGGGTTAAGATCCACAAAGTATGGAAGATAACTCATCATTCAGGCCTAATTTGGAGTTCCAAAAGATGATTTCCACTGATTGTGGAGTGTTTGGTCTCTTTTTGGCTCCAAATTTGCTAACTCAAGTCAACATTTCTGTTTGACTTCTTTTAGGCGTCCAACCTTGAATTTGATCATTTTTGTCTATTTTGCAAGCTGAAGTGCTCCCGTTTGATCTTCGATTCAAGTTACTCAGTTGATCTCAGGCAGTGTCCGACAGTTCTGTTGTCGAGGCAGGATCAGTATGATTAGATATGCCTGGGAGAGATTAACTCAGAAAACTGAGTTTAGGTCTCCAGAAAGAAGGGCGTCTTTCCTTGAAAGGGGCGCTTTTTACAATGCCTTAGTCAATTTTCATTGACTTGTTCTTCGTTTTGACCTTTTCAGACCCTCTTTGCTTTGATCTGACATTCCCGATGTTTGATGAATCAGATGATTCTGCTTGACGATGCGTCGGGTAGCCGGTTCAGTATTGTTCACGATGCCTGACTTCTCAATTGAAGCTGGCAAGTTTTGGGCCTTCAAACTAAAGGGCGCCCCTGCTGGCTTTTGCTTGGTTTCATCTTGGTTGTGGACTGCTAGTCTTTGACCTCCTCCATCAGTTGATTGATTTGTCAGAAGTTCTTGCTGATAGTCTCGCTGACAAGATAGGTCATAGCTGAGAAGGTCATCCTGGGAGGTAGTGAAGATTCTGGCTGAATCTGGATACCTTTAGGAAAGGGCGCCTTTCCTTGAGAGGGGCGCTTTTAGCCATGCCTTAGCCATTTTCTGGCTTATCTTTCCAGTTCTTCAAATTTGACTTTTTCTGCTTGATCTCATCTCGTGATCGTCTGGTGTGTCTTATGGACTCGCTGTTAGATTGATCACGTAGCTGGGAGGAAGCTGGAAAGATATCATGTATAGAGCTGCAGCTCTTGGATTCATCTGGTGTCTGCAACTAAGGCGCCCCCCTAGCCAGCAGGGGCGCTTTTACCTTGAAGCTTTCTGATTTGGCATTTCTATCGTCAATGGATCCTCCATACTTCGCTGACGGTTGATCAATGATCCCTGAATCAGATGATCTTGCTGATTGTTTCGTTGTCGAGCCAGTATGAAAGCGAAGGGGATGACTATTTTGACAATGCCAAATGATTTGATTTGCCCTCTGAGGTCCAAGGGCGCCTTTCTTCAAGAGGGGCGCTTTTAGCCACTGTAGACTATGTTTTGCCTTGGTAGACAAAACGTGCACCTTCCAAACTTAGCCAAATTTTGGCCTTTTCCGTTTTGAGAATCTCCTTCGTTGAACGGCATCATTTTCATCCTTTTCCGCCATGGTTTCTTCATTGAAGCTTTTGAGGTTTAGCTTTCAGCACCTGGTACTGGCCAATCTGCCATTAATGGCTGCGGAGCTCCTAACTTTGTTCCTGAAAAATAGAAATAGACCCACCAGAGTAAAACATAATTTTTGATAATTCTGACTTGATTAGTGTGATCGTGAAGGCCATTAATCCTATCAGAATTATTTTCAATCATTTCCGGGAAGGTCCTATTTTTTAGGGTTTCCATAAAAATAGGGGTGTAAAACACTAATTTTTGTTTTTTCAAAATTTTAACCATAGGTTCCTTGACAGAAACCCACAAAGATTTTATATTTGGTTTGACCTAAAACATACTTTCGATGGCATTTTTACGTTGTTTAGCTCAATTTAAGCAGAATGCCAAAAATTTCATTTTGGGTATAACACCATCATATCCTTGAAGCATCTATATTTAAATGGTAAAGTATTAAAGACCTCTCTTTAATAAATAAATAGATCCTTATCATCAATTCAATAACTATGTTGCCAAATTGGCAAAAATATAGACCTGTTTTGAGTACAAAACATCCCATTTCCCATTATATCCTCAAAGCATCTATATTTTAATGGTAAACTATTAAAGACCTCTCCTTAATAAATAAATAGATCCTTATCATCAAATTAATAAATATGTTGCCAAATTGGCAGAAATATAGACCTATTCTAAGTACGAAACATCCTGAAACCATATTCTAGTACGAATCACCTATGGTTTGCTTAGGGCTCGAAATTTTGGCTCCTAAAACATTCCATATTGACAATAGACAAACCCAGCCGATTCCAATAGGGATGTGGTGATTCCAAAGCGACTACCAAGTGATTCCAAATGCAAACATGATTTTCGATGGTAATTTTTTTACTTTTTTGACAAAAAAAACTTAACATGTAGCATTTTGGTTATTTCATGAATTTTATCCACCATGGGAAGGATGAAAGAAAAAAAACGATTGTTGACAATGAACATGATTTCCTAAGTTTATTTCATTTATTTTGTGAGTTTTACTCACCTTAGACCTACTCACTATTGCTCAAATGTTACTATTTCGTGAGTTTTATTCACTTCATACCTATTGGCTGCTGCTAGATGTTTATTTCATTGCTCTCTATAGAGTATAGACTGACAACACAGCATATAACATGTTTGATTAAATTTCAAGCTCATATCAACAACTAACAGGGTTTTTTTTCCCATTTTAATTATTTAATATTTTATGTTGTTCACTTATGAATGAAACTCCGAATTGTAATTACACTAAAAGTCTAGATGAAACTTCAAAAAGTTAAAAACAAACAAATATGAAACATCTCCACACCAAGAGATATACCCTCAACCAAAGCTAATTCTCCAATTGTCGAAGCCGCAGTAGAGGCTATTTCTCGAATCACAAGAGACAATCACACTGTGAAAACTATTTCTGTAGTTAGTGATATTCCTCCTGCATCCCTTCCAAATGACATATCAGTAGAGGCTTCTAAGAAAATTGACAGATGGCTGAAGCTACTTGGGGCTCCTATTGATATATCAAGGAGTATCCTCCATTAATCCCCCCACGAGAAATGGAACAGCCTACAACGGTCTAGCCCCCTACCAACAGTATTCAGCCTTGCAGCAACCAAGAGATTGCACATAGTATTGAGCCTATGCATGAAGGTGATCCTTCCGAGATACAAGAGAAGCCCGTAGAGTCACCTATGGATTTGCCTACTCAAGATGAGGATTCCAATAGTACTAAGGAGATCACTATTCAAATTTCTAAGCTAGACCCACATGACCTCTTGGGTACCATTTTGAGATATATTCAAGACCTGGAACCAATGGTTGTGGTTATGAGTGAAGTGGCTAACATCGCCAAATGACTAGACAGCACTCACTCCCCTTTGGTCCTACAAGAGGCTTGTCATATCCTAAAGTTTATGGAGGAAGGACGCCATGAGGAGTTTACAAGAATTTTCCTCTCCAAGGGTTGGCCCACTACCCAAACTCCTGAGATGAAGGCATGGCAACCTGACAGAATTGCACCTTCATTTAATGGGACTGATGGAAAGGTGATTACAGCCCTTTATGTTATTCGAGGCAGTCCAACTAGTGAAAACCACTTGCAAACAAGAGCTTTTGGCAGCACATCACTTGAAGCTTCACATAGAGGAAGTCTATTGTTTGCGTCAAAGCATCTCCCAGAAATCCACTTTGTCTTCATCGGTTTATACACCTCTAGGGATGTCTTCTCAACTAGCCCCTCAGTAAATGCATAGTTTGTTTTGTTCAATCTTCCAATTTTGTTCTTCAGTCGTCTAGAAGACGACTCCATTTTTTTTGTGGGGGGGGAGAGGAGAGGGGGGGGTGCTGATGTAGTTAGCAAATATTCCTATTAGTCAGCATAATTAGTTTGTGGATGTAAGCAGTTGCTCTTGGTAGTTGCCAACAGTTGGAAGTTCTCAGCAACCGTCGGCCACTTTATATACTTCTATTGTACATGAGAAAGGGGACCACATGTTGGAGATTCCCTGAACAACTTTGTATAAGCAAATGACTGGAAATATCTTTATGCAATTATTGGTCCGAGTTATTTGTACTTCTGGTATTTACTTATATTGTTTACGCAGTTATAATCGAAGCATATTAAACTAGGCAGTAAACAATTTATTACACGCAAACTATCAAGTTAAACTAAAAGACAACAATTCAAGTTTTTGATTTATGAACTATTTCATTTCGATTTTTTGATTTAAAACAATTTGAATTCGAGTTTTTGATTTGTAAACTTAGTTTCATTTTTTTAGATTCTCCATTCTAGAACATATTGTTCAATGTTTGTTTTTTCAAACTTGGTATAAGCCCATAGGGTCTTCGTAGAAAATCAAGATTAACAGTTTGAGAAGTTTAAATGCTTTTTTTACTATAAAAAAGATGGTCATATGATGTCTGTCTGCCCTTTGTTAAAAAGAAATGGGAATGGAAATTCAAATGTGAATCGTGTTGATTTTTCTGGTGATATAAATATGGGTAATGCAAATCTTGGTGATAGCTCTACTGATATTAATATGGGTAATGTGAATAATATTGAAGAGGTTTTGCCTCCTCAAATTATTGAGGGAAATAGTAAAGAATATATTGTTACTGCTGCAGCTCCTATTGCACCTCCTGGTTGGGATATGCCTTCTACTATCTCTGCTTTGCCTTACTTGGTTTCTGAGGTCAATGGAAATAATAAAAGGCTGTTAGATGAGGTGGAAAGTTCGGGGCCTTTAGCTAGCTCTTTTAAACAAAAGCCTTCTGTACAAAATTCTTCTAAAGGGAGTGTTGTTAAAACAGATCCAAGCTCTAAAAATAATAAACAGTCTTCTAAAAGACAAAAAATCCTTGGTTGATAGTGGTTCTGAGCTAATTTTGGATGATAATAATGGGTGTGATGTTTCTGTGGATGATTGCAAATCTAGGTCTTCCTTGGGAGGGGTGAAAAGTAATGATATTCCCTCTTATTTTTAAAGGCTGAATGAGAAAGGAAATACTCCCTCATCTAGTTAATCCTATGCCCTCTCTTTAATCTATTTTGATGAAGATATTAAGCTGGAACGTTAGAGGCCTTGAGGCCTATGACAGGAAATATCTGGTTAGTCTCTTTGTAAAACAGGATCTAACCTTGATTGATTGTTACTTCAAGAGGTTAAATCTGTGAGGTGTTCTTTGGAAGGGGTTTATAAAGTGATCTGGCCTGATTCTATTATATTTTCATTTAAACATGTTAAGGGGAGGGTGGGAGTGTCCATTTTTCTTATCCTTCTTTGGGCTTTAATGTTGTTGGGCATGGGCCTCCTCCTCCTTGTTGTAGAGTTGTCTGGATTGAATTGAATCTTGATGGTAAAATTTCTAGTATTTGTTCTTTATATGCCCCTGATGGTTATAAAGATATAGCAGACTTGTGAAATTGGTTGGCTGCTAACCTGAAGGGCATTCCCTGGATTGTTGGAGGGGACTTCAATATGGTTGAGAACAATGTGGATAAGGTTGGTGGTTGCAAATTTGATTGAAAAGAAAAAGAAGAACAGAAAATTGGATAAATTTAGAAGGAAAAAGAATCTTGTGGACCCTCTGATGAGTTGTAAGAAGGATAGTAAAGGAATATGGTTTACCTGGTCTAATTTTCAAAAGGATAATAAGCGGGGGATTACTAGATTAAAGAGGTTTATGATGGATAAATCATTCTTTTGCATCCCCCCTGTCCATAATAACAATGTGATGCAGGTTCTTCCTGCTAACTTATAATCATCACCCAATGGAGATTGGGTTGTTCCCTATTTCCAGTCCTCTTAAGTCTCCTTGTTCCTTTAGAGGGATTTATAAACTAAATAACTCACATTTGATGGACCCTTCCTATGCTAGCACTTCGTATAATCTTTGGGTGTTGAATTTTGGCAAGATCTCTGAGGACTCTTATAGTAGTAGGTGGGATAAAGCTATTGATTATTCTATTTCCTCCATAAGAATTTTTGGAAGGTGTAAATCAAAAATCATAGTTAAGAGGGTTAGAAGGTTGCATGAGAAATTGATTTTGTAGAAAATAAACTTCAATGCAGTTCTCTCCATGTTAATTTGCAAAATGAGGCTGTGGAATAAAGCATTTTTTGAGTTGTGATCAGTTTTATAAGGCCAGAGGTGCTAGGTTTAATATAGACTTATATGGCTTCATTTGGGGGACAATGATTGAAAGTTTTTCTTCAAAGTTCTGAAACTCAAGTATGCAAGAGAGAATATTTCTGCTATTGATGTGAACGGTACTTTGTTAAAAGAGGATTCTGATATTAGATGTGCCTTATCTAATTTTTTTTCCAGTCTCTTTGCTACAAGTAATGTTAATGATGCTAGGAAAAATGTGGCTGAGGTTGCTCCTCAGCAAACTCAACTATAATAGTTCTATTGTATTAGATAAATGTATTTCTCTTGATAAGGTTTCTGATGCTATTTGTCATATGGAAAAGGGGAACACTCCTGGATGTGATGGGTTTCCTCTGGAATTTTATAAAGCAAACACTAATTGGATTAGCAAAATTTTATTAGAAGTTTATAATGCAGCCATTTTGACTAGTTCTTTGGGTAAGTATATAAATAAGAGCATTAATATGCATATCCCCAAAGGAAGGGATCCCCCTTAGATTAATAAATGGAAGCCTATCACCCTATTGAATGTTTCTTATAAAATCTTGCTAAAATTTTTGCCTTCAGGATGTAGAAAGATTTGACTTATGTTACATCTTCTTCTCAATTAGGATTTGTCAAGAGGAGATATATTCTTGATAATTTGGTCACTAGTTGGGAAGGGGTGAATTGAGCCAAGTCTTCTAAACAAAATGTTGGTATGGCTCGTTTAGATTTTGAGAAAGCCTATGATAAGATTGAATGGCTTTTTATCTTGCATATGCTTAAGGCTCTTGGGTTTGGATTTTGTACAATGAATAATGTTATATTTAGAGAAGCCTCAACATAGATTTGCATCAATGATGAATTGTTTGATTCCTTTCCTCTTCACAGGTCAATAAGGCAAGGATGACCTATTGCCCCTTATTTATTTGTTGTTGCTGCTGAAGCTATACATTATTTATTAAGAGATGTGTCTTTAAGCCTGCTTGTTAAAGGTTTGTCTTTGCCTTCTAGTGATTCTATTGTTGACTTTAATTTGCTCATGATACTTCAGTTTTTGCTGAATTGGATGAGAAGAATTTTGAAGTGCTGGATAATAGATTAGAGTTGAATAGAGTTGTATACTACCTCTGGTTCTAAGATTGTTGTTTATAAATCCAGCATTTTAAGTTGGAATACTGACTACTCTAAGTGGTTCTTGGATAGGGGTTGGATTTGTTATGGACATGATGTGATTATCAAGTATTTGGGTAACCATTTTCTCTAAAATCCTTTTTTGAAATCCATGTGGGAGTGGGTTTTTGTAATGTCCCCTTTTCAGTTCATTCCAACATTCTTGAAAAGTTCCAAGATTCTTGGAGAATGCCAATTTTATTCGACGGGAATTCTAATAATGGCAGTGGGTTTAGGAATTCAAGTTGAGTCCAGTGGTACTTTCCAGATGCAGTTTCAGCATTCTAGGAGCTCTCCTAACTTCTTGGAGAAGTTTGTTATTTTTGGAAAGTACCAATTTTCATTAAGTTCATCATCTTCAGAGCTTGAGAGTATTTTGGTACTGTCGGAAATCATATTTGATCCATTTTTATATTTTCTGTAACCTTGGCCAGATGTGCAGAAAATAATTAAATGATTAAATAGTTAAAAGTTAAGTTGTTGAAAAGTAAATTTAAAAGACAACTTATATTTTATTATTTAAAAAGGGGGACATTAAGTGACTTGAGAGTTTAAAAAGTAAAATAATATAAAGTTGCTTGAAAGGAGCTAATAGGATTATTATTTAAAAAGCGATTTTTAAATATAACTTCTGGAAAGTTCCATAGGGGTTATAAAAGGAGGTTGAGGAGACCCATTTCATTCATTCTTGGTTGTTCATTTTGGAGAAACCTTTTTTGGGAGTCTGAGCTATTGTTCAGCTATTCAGCATAGGATGAAAACCCTGAGGTAAATTATTGGTTTCATGGATGAAAACCCACCTAGCCAATCCTTGGTGAATTCATCAAGAGTTCACAAGTGTGCAGATTGATGCAGATTTGAAGGAATTTGTGTTGAAAAGTGTATATCTTTACCAAAAGTGTATATCTTTACCAGGTTTGGTATTTATTTTCCAAGGATTGCAGAGTACAAATTTATTGGGATTTGTTGAGCAAATAATACATTTGTGAAAGATTTATGAAGTATTTGCATTTGGGATAGGATTGGAGTGAGGCACCACCTAGCAAGGGTTTTCATTCTTTTTTTATTTTCCATCCGCCCTCTTAAGAGGTTGCATAGTAAATATTTGTTTCTGGAGTCTACATTGTGCATCTGCAGCAGACAACATAAGCTTCCCTTATATTTGGCAGCAAATATTATGAAGTTTGAGATCGTGTATACCAATCGTATCATCAAGGAGGAGGACACCCTGTTTAGAGTAGAGTTCACTGTCTGTTTGAGGGTGTTTCAGTCATAGTTTACCCAGCCACTCCATCTTTTGGAAGTTTAATGCTGTTAATGGAATGAACTCAGCATTATGATGAAGTTTCAGACAGAATAGACGAGTGGCAATTCCATTTCTAGAGACTTTCAGTCCAAACTGAGTAAATAGCAATTTCTGGAGCAGATTTGATGTATTCACAGCTATTTTATAAGGGTCTGCAGCAACTGTTTAAGGTTAGAATTGAAATTATATATATATATAAATAAAATTGCAGTCAGCTGTATATTTCTTTCTCAGATTTGTTACAAACTGTTTGATAAAATGCCCCTCATTTATCATAGAATATTATGATGGCTATGTGATTGGTTCACAGTTTGGATGTATTGTTACAGCTGTCCTAAACCAATGAATCCAGAAATTATATATGATTAGTTGTATGCAAAGTGTTTGGTGAAATGTCTGTAAGCTAAATTCTAGAAAATCGCTAAGTTTGGGTTCAAAATTTGATAAGGGACTTTACAGTTTTGGATAAAGTAAGTAGTACGATTTTAAAATGGCTAAGTTATCAACTTTCTTCAGTAGGAAGGTTTCAAGTTTGCCAAAAAGTGTTCTCTTCTTATACTATTTACTTTTCTTCATGCTAGCTTGTTGCCTCTTCTCATATGAATCAGATGAATAGTCTTGTTAGAAAATTTTCTCTGGTCTGATGGTAGAGGTAACAAGAAGAGACATGTTTCCTAGGCCTAATGCACTGCTCCTAGGATTTTGGGAGGTATGGAGTTAAAAGATATTTGTGTTCACGGAGTTTCCCTTGTAGTTAAATGGATTATAAAAGCTCAATTTGGTAGTGAAATGAGAAGCAACTTATTAGGCATAATTTGGTTAATTGTGTGCCTAAAGTGAGCTCTAATTGGTATTGTTTGCATTTGTGGGATATTCATTTTGGTAATTTCAAGGTTAAACCATTTTGCTATGCTATTTTTTGCTCTATGTGGAAGGCTTGGACTTAGATGAAAGAGCTAACTAAAGGTCATGAGATTTTCTTTGTTCCTTAAGACAAGGTTTTGGGTTTCAGGTCTATTTAGTGGTTATTATGTGGCAGAAAATCCTTGTTGGCATCCACTAGGGGTTGTTTTGCTAATTTTTGCATAACAAAGGTCTTAAGATTATTGAGAAATCCTTGTTGGAATATTAAATCATATAATATTACATCATAACACCATTATAATAATAATTAACTGTTGTAATATGTTAATAATATCTCACAAATATTATTAACATAAATAATAACCATAATAGATGGTTATAGTTAGTTGGTCAGATATGCTTGGCCTAGTTTGTTATTTACCAACAATTCTCGTGTATATATTACTGCCTCCTCTCAATAATATATTGTTCATTCCTTCTCAATTTTTTTTTTTTTATGAATAGGCATCTATATCTATTAATTAAAGATAAATATACACATTCACAAAAAAAAAAATTGGTTGGTAAGAAGGCACACCTTGATAGTCACATGGGCAACGCCCAAAACGCAAAAAGCATGAAAAAAAACATAAAAAGCTACTTAAGTGGCCATAGCAGTGCCAGCAAAGAAAGCATGGCCAGGATGAAGAGCCATTCAATGCGGTCAAAAGCTTTGGCAAAATCAATCTTCAAAAAAATTGCTTTCTGATGTGAGCGCCTATCCCACTCCATACCTTCCCAGACGACAATGATGTTATCAAAAATTTTTTTAGACTTAATGAATCCAATCTGCTTCGGGTGTACAATTTGCAGGAGAAGGTGGCAGATCTTTAAAGCAAGGGCTTTAGCAATAATTTTGTAAGAGACATTGAGGAGCATAATGGGCCTCCAGTTACAAATATCTTCAAGATCGTCAACTTTAGGTATGAATTTTATGTTGCCTTTGTTAATGAGCTGGCCTAGGGATTTGAAATGAAAAGCTTCTAGAATCTAAATAGACTTTGTGCAGATCTTCTCCCACACAATCCCAAAGGGATTTGTAAAACTCACAAGGGAAACCATCAATTCCCGTAGCTTTGTCATCAGCCATGGTGCTCACAACTTCCTTGAGGTCTTCAATAGTGAGCAATTGCTCACACAAGGCTTTTTGGGCAGAAGAGAGCCTGTTAGGCACAACTCTGAGGCATTCCTGAAGAGCATTGGCATGCTTCGCAGTGTAATCTTGGGCAGTGAAAACTTTTTCATAATGCCTAACAAACGCCTAGAGAATGTCAGGCAATTCGGTGAGCATATGATTGCCATCTTTGATCCACTTGATGCCAAGCGAAGTGTTCCTGGCATGAAGAGCAAGGAAAAAATTTCGAGGCACAATCCCAAATTATAAGCCAGTGAAGCCTGGCTTTGATTTGTGTGCCTCTCACAGCATAGCAATCTGCCACTTGCTTCTGGTGTCTCAACCCCGCCACTCTGGCCTATAAAGCAGAGGAAAAGGGGCTAGCCGCTAAGGCCTCAGTGGCTTTGCGAAGATCTAAGGTGGTCGCTTCATAAGATCGCCAACGAAAAATGGCCAACTAGCACCCATAGATGCAAAGAAACCTCGCAATGAGGGTGATGGCATCATTCCACCACTTGATCCAACCCGTAGACTACGAAGGTTTGCATTCAAGATTCCAAATAGTTCTGATGTGGGCCAGCGTGGGTTAATGACTCAGCAGAGAAATATTTAAGAAAAAGTGGGATTTATTGGCGTGTAATGGACCCACTTGCCATTCAATGTAGAAATGAATGGGAAAGTGGTCTGACAAAGTGACATCCACTAACGGCATAATCGAGAGTGAAGAACAGCTAGCGAAGGAAAAGAAAGATTGTGCAGAAATCATAGCACGATCGAGACGTTTAAAGACTCCATCAAACCTGGTTCGAAAATTGCCCCAAGTGTGCCAGAGGGAATGAGAATGGCGACGACCAATATTGGGGTCAAAAAGACTCAAATTATTGCACATGTAAAACCAAGCTTCTCTTTTGCCAGTTGCCCATCTAAACGATAAAGTACTGTCTTTGTCATATGCCACCTCAACCATGTTGAAATCCTCGCAAAGGACCCAAGTGGCAACTGGCAACGAATCTGCAATCCAACGCCAGAGAAGAGATCTTTCAACATCATTTGAGGCATAAACATTAATAATCCCAAAGGAATGATTATCAATGTTTAGAAGGATCCAGACAAGCCGGTGCATGGGGTCAGACCCATGGCCAACAACACAATCATGCCACCGTGGAGACAAAAGGGTGACCACACCGCCATGGCCAACAACATGCTCAAAAGAAAACATTTTACTCGCTGGCCAAATAACTCAACAAGCGGAAGATAGCAAAAAGCTAGCAACTTTAACTCCTTGGAGGCACAAAACATCAATACTAGCATGTTTCTAAAGAGTATCCCTAACAGAATACTTCCTTGAGAGGTCAACCAAACCTCGTACATTCCAGGAAAGAAAATTCATGTCAAGGACTTGATCATAGCATTAGAGTCTGGCTCTTCCAATGAGGAAAAGCGATTTTGCAAAAACTCTAGCGGCACTGAACCCATTTGAATTCGAGAGGAAATCCCCCGTTTTTCTAAAATAAATTCACCCTCTTCAAGAGGTCTAGAGGGGTTGTGTGATCTCCTATGGGCTCCCGTCACGGGATGAGACGCGGCCGATGGAGCTACCATCACTGAAGCTAGTTGAGGTGTGGTGAAGGGCCTTGGCCAAGCTGGAATGCTATTAGCAATGACATAAACGTTTTTCCCCTTTGCAGAAGGGTTTGAAATATCAATTGAGGGCTCAAGGACTTTGGAGACCATCCCTGCGCCATTGGACTTGTTTTTCCAGTTTGTGACTGTTGTCCATTTGTCCTCTAGTTTGGCAGTTGGGGTTTCCGCCAGGCAGGGCTTTTCAGTTTCCCGTGGCAGAGATTGAATACGAGGGGCCGCAAGAGGGCAATCTTTGATCTTGTGATCAGCAAATTGACACTGATAACAAGTGTTGGGTAAATTAAAATAAGTGACCTTCTAGGTATACCGAAAATTGGCAATTTGAATATCAATGGACTCTTTCAAATCTTGTGAAAGGTCTACTTCGACACAAACTCGCTTTTGAGGGTGACCTTGAAAGAACCAGTCAAGTTCAACACAAATGACTTTCCCCAATGACAAAGCAATATGGAGCAGAAAATGCAAACATGGCAAGGGTAAACCAAGAAACTCAATCCAAACTGGAACCCATAACTTCCTATCCTTAGAGACAGAGAAATCCTGAGTCCAAGGTTGGAAAACCAACAAAGAGGACCAAACATACCAAGAACCATGTTGCAAGATTGCCTGGACATGACTAACCTCCGCAAAGCAAAAAAGAAAAAAACCTTTAGTCAAATTCTGGACCATATCAAGGCGAACCCCATGAGGGACCCAGGATTTATGGACCCATTCTTTTAGCACAATTTCAGAGGGAGTCCTCCCAACAAAATAACAAACAAGAGTATGTTGTTCCAACCAATGACATGCAGTATCAAATTCTGAGATGGGAAGTACCACATCCACTAGGGAATCAAAAGACTTACCTTGTGGAACACCTTTGAAACAAATTTTTGGGGTTGCTTGTTCGGAGGACGAGCCATTGTGCAAAGCCGTCGAACCGCCAACACTAGCAAGAATTGTTGGGTTGGAGTCGGTTGTAGGCATAATAAAACAACTAAAATCCCGCAATAAATACGGTCATACAAAGCAAAGCAAAGAAAAATCCTACGCCTAAGATGCAGTATGACACAAAGGAGGCCAAAGATGACCATTGAAACAAGAAACCCTAGCAAAGCTCATTCACCCAACAAACAACCTTGAGTTACCAAAATTCGTTCCCATCTCTCCTTCTCAATTTTAATATCGTATCAAAGCAAAAAACTATCCATGTGCCTATGAGTGAAATTGGAGATTTTAAATCCCAATGACATTGAGAGGATAAATTGTAGAGGTGTGAAAAGGAGGAAGGAACTGCAAGTGGAGCCGTTTGAATAAAATTATTGTCGGCTTGTATTGACAAAGACATAGCCTTGCGTCCAAAAAATCCCATGTGAAGACATCCAAACCCTACAAAAATCACAAATTTAAGTCGTGTTCAAGCTCGTGTGTAGCAAAATGTGTGAAGAAGTTGAAAATAATTGCAAGATAAAATTGCAAATTGCAGAAATTGTGGTAACAGAAGGAAGGTCATGAACCAGGCATACCTAGTTGTTTTTTGTTTATTTCCTATAAACCGAAATTACAAAGTCACAACTGTAAAAATCCTAGTTTTTTCTTTCAACAATTATAGGTATAAGGTGCATATTTTTTGGGAGTTATTAGGATTTATATCTATGTTCCATGGGGATGCATCCCTGGCTCTCAAACCACCATCCCCCTCCCAATGGCATTTCAGGTATGAGGGTATGAGGGGACAATAGGAGGCATCCCAAAAAATCTTCAAATCTTTGGAACGTTTCTGAAACATGTTGCAGTAATAGGAAAATTTTGTTGGGATTATTAGGATTTATATCTATGTTCCATGGGGATGCGTCCCCAGCTCTCAAACCACCATCCCCCTCCCCAATGGCATTTCAAGTATGAGGGGACAATAGGGGGATCCCCAAGCCATCCCCAAAAATCTTCAAATCTTTGAAATGTTTCTGAAACATGTTGCTGTAATAGGAAACAATACAATGACATTTGGCTGTCCCTGAGGCAATTGGGATGTCTGAGATGTCCCTCAACCATCCTCGGGACAGCCAAATGTCCTCGACGGCAAGGCAAGTTTTTATAATGTTTTAGAAAAAAATCATTCATGACATTAAAAAAAGACATAAATATATCAGCAGTGACAGCAATGACAATATAATAGTTAACCCTAACAACAATTATTTGAATTTCTGATTTCATTGTTCAAACTTCAAAACTTTTGATATGGTATTAGAGTCGATTATTATTGTTAGTTGCAAAAGAGATTAAAGGTGCATCGACCATGGTCTGGTACAATGTGGTATTGTGTGAGAAGTGCAAGAAAACAATTTTTATAGAATGTGGTTGGTGTGCAGACTTCTGCAGACATCATCTAGCATTGTTTTAACAGTGTTGTAATATTGTTGTCGTCATACTGTTGTCCATTAACTATAGAAATTTGACAATTGCTCTCTCTCTCACACACACACAATATTGTCATCCCCCTGCTGTCCCCAAAAAATGGCCCTCGGACTTCTGTCCCCCAAAAACCGTGGAACATAGATTTATATTGGAAAGTTAAAAAAAACAATTTTGAGAAGATTCCAAAAGCAAACTTTAGGGTTAAAAAAAAGGAATTATTTGAAAAGATTTTTAATTCTTTAATTCTTATTTTATTTCTAAAGTTCATAATCAAAATATTAGAAGTGCACTAGTATAATTATCAACAAAACTCTATTTCTTTTTTTCTGGCACTTAAATTTGTAGCAAAAAAAAAAAAGATAAAAAATCACAAGCCATTTCTTTGTTACATTTTTGTAACAAACAAACAAAAATCACAACATTTGATATTAACGGTGCCTTTAATTCAAATTTACAAGTAATGTCATATGTCGAATTATTGCATCTAACGCCTAAAAAAGCTACAATATCTATGGCATCATCCCTACAAATCATTGGGGAGAAATAAGGGTGAAATTTCTTATTGGAGAGATAAGAACCCCATAAAAATCCTAAACAATGGTTTCCACTACTCCCAAAATAATGTTTCTTGACTCAGCTTTTGAGAGGTGACAATTATGCCACCTAGAAAATCAAGGTACAAACTCAACTTTAGTTTAAAGATTTGTGGGATATTGTTTCTTGACATTACCAAACTTGCACAAGCTAGTGCTGACCAGAACTGGTTTGATAGGACTAATCAGATGGCCAAACTCATAATCTTGTACAATGTTTCTAATGAAGTTTAATCTCACATCTGAACAGACACAACTACCAAAGAGGCTTGGGATCACCTCAAGATAATCTATGATCCCAAGATAGTCTATGAGGCCCGAAGTCATAATCAAATTCTTCATTTGCAATGTCAATTACATTGTTTGCAAATGCAAAGTGGTAAAAAAGTAGAGAATTTTTCAAATGAGTTGTAGAGATCAAGACATTACTACAAGCATTAGGGGACAATATATTAGATGACTCTCTTGTACCCATTGTCTTGAAAGCACTACCCCCTTTGTTTTGCATGTTTGTCACATGTCTCAATGTGTCTTGCAAAACACCATCTTTTGAGGAATTGGTGAATTTGCTTCAACAATAAGGAGGCAATTCATGAGGAGACCTCAAACTCCCAAGACAACCAAACCCTCACATCTCAACAAAAGGGAAAGCAACCTGAATGTCGAATTGGTCCAACAAGTTCCTCGAAATCCAAACAGGAAAACTCATCTAAATAGAAAAATAAGTGTCTCATTTGTGGGAAGAAGGGATAGAAGAGACACAATCTCTAGGAATGCTAGTACAATCCCTTTGCAAATAGTGAATCTAGCCAACAAAAAACCACAAAAGCATTGTCAAGGAAACAAGAAGAAGAATCCCTATTGGCAAAAAAAGCATAACAAGTTACATGGCAATGTTGCTTCTATAGTTGATTCAAATGATGAAGATTTGTTGTATGCTACAAAAACTTAGGCTTCCACTTCTGGCAATCATGTATGGTATATTGATTCTAATGTTTCCAAACATGTGACAAGAGAACAAGAGTGGTTTTATAATCTCACCCATCAACTTCGTAGGGACAAGTTTCCCTTGGTGATGATACATCCTATGAAATACAAGGTATTGGAGATATTTCATTACAACTCAAAACTGACAAGTGCTAACTTACTAAGGTTATATATGTTCCAGGGCTCACAAAGAACCTCCTATCATAAGAAAATTGCTAGAGCACAACTTGAAGGTTGAATTTAACCATCATAATGATGAGAAACTTTGTCTCACTTGAGACAAGACTCACAATGGTGAAGTTTGTTGCTAGTGCTTCAGGAATTGGAAAAAATGTTTCAACTTGTTGATGTCACTCATGAAGACAAGGCCCCTATAGTCACAACCAGTTCATCCACTACTCTTTGGCATAGTAAACTTGGCCATCTCAATTTTGGCTATCTTCTTACATTGAGTAAGAGAAATATGGTGTGAGGACTTTCCTAATGTAGAAATAAAAGTTATTTGCTCCAATTGTCTTGTCGAGAAGCAAGATTGGGCTCCTTTCATTGCTGTAGAAACACATGCCTCTAGTCCCTTGGAGTTGGTGCACACTAATCTATGCGATCTATGACACCCACTCATAATAATGTCTGGTATTTCTACCTTTTGCAGATGACTATTCCAAAAAATGTGGATCTATTTATTGACTCACAAAGATCAAGATTTTGAGAAATTCAAATCATTTTGAGCCCTTGCATAAAGATCTTCTAGTCACTCTCTCAAATTGAGGGGTGCAATTCACTAGTGAGGAGTCTTCACACTACCTACAAGAACAAGGGATCAAAAGATAATTAGCCACTGCCTAAATGCCTCAACAAATTGGTGTTACAAAGAAGCATAATCATACTATTGTAGAAATGGTGTAATGTATGTTAAAAGATGTTGATTTGGCCCCTACATTCTGGACTGATGCAATTCATACAGTTGTGTACTTGTTGAATCAAGCACCCACCAAAGTGCTTGAAAATATAACACCTGAAGAAGCATGGACCGAGAAGAGGCCCTCAACGTCACATCTCAAATGTTTGGGTTTATGGTTTTCATGCATGTTTGGGATCAAATGATAATTTATTTTCCATCTCCAATAGGCTTGGTAAAATAAATTAGGGAAATGACTTTGTAACAATTTGGTGTGTCCTATTGTATGTGTGCCCAAATTATATGGCCCTTTGGGTATCATGTAATCAAGCTTGATTCCTTTAAGTGTTGTTAGCCAAGGATGTGTGTGTGGGGATCCTTGAAGAGAAAAAGAAGATTTGAATTTGTATTTTGGAGGGAAAGCAAGTGCTCAATTGCCTATTTAAACCTAAGTCAAATTTCAACAACATCATCCTGTTTTTTATGATATTATTCCTCAAACAAATCAAACTTCTTGTTTGTTTGTCATTGGAGATTGAAGGACGAAAACCCCTTGATCCCCACAACCGACTAGTGGACAGAAACCTTTATCCAACATTAAGCAATTCCACTCAAGGATTGCATCTGCGCTTCATTGATTTGTTGTTCAGGCAGCTCCAATAGCACATATTTGTCTGAGTTAGATGGCTCTCTCTTAGCACCTAGAGATTGCAATTTGGTGGTGGCTTTTGTAGCAACCCCTTTGTTGTGAATTTGTTATGCTTCTATTAATAATATTGTTGTTATTGCTCTAGCAGTTGAATTGACTATAAGTTGGATCTTCATTTGCAATGGTTTACAATTAATTTCTACATATTTTGTTAAACTTATTATCTGTTCGGATAGACCTAATTTGAAATAAGATCTAATCATTAGTATCCCATGGAGCGAAATCAAATTGAAATATTGAACATCCCTAATTGGGGATATTACACTAAGTGGCATTATACCACAATGAAGGATGCAATTGTAGATAAGTCTAACATTGGGCTTAAGACTCACAAAAGTCTCGCAAGGGAATCAATTTGGCTCTAATGTGCACAATTATTAGAGTTCTAAACCAAAAACAATATAGCAAGCTCTTTAGTCACCACCTTGGAAAGATGGCATGGATGCAAAATATCAAGCATTACTAAGGAACAACACGTGGGAACTTGTTGATCTTCCACCAAGGAAGAAAGCTATTGGACACCAATGGTGTTTCATAACCAAATATCAAGCAAACAATAGCATCAACAAGTACAAAGTCTGACTTGTGGCTAAGGGTTATGCTTAAAAGGAAGATATTGACTATGATTTAACTTTTGCTGCTGCAACAAAGATCAAGACTATCTAAATGTTTTTTGGCAATGGCAATGCAGTTTGGTTGGAAAGTTCAGCAAATGGATGTCAAGGGTTCCTTTCTTAACAAAGATCTCAAAGAAGAGGTCTACCTGACTCAACCTAGGGAGTGTACTACACCTAGCCAGTAGCAAAAAGTGTGCAAGCTTGTGAGATCCTTCTACAATCTAATGCAAGCTCCTTGACCCTGGTACATCAAGATCAATGAGCATATCCTTCAACATGGATTCACCAAGAATCCATGTGATCCCAATCTCAAACTCAAAGAGCAATGGGGGCAGATTGTGACTTTGATTGTTTATGTCAATGGTTTGGTCATCACATGGAGTTCTCCACAGATGAAAGAATGATCTCAAACAATCGATTGAAATGACAAATCTCGAGCTCCTGCATTATTGTCTTGGACCTAAAGTGTGGCAATAGAAGAATTAAATTTTTGCCTCTCTAATAAAATATGACAAGACATTGCTCGAGAAATTCAAGATGGAAGATTGCAAGCATATGTCAACCCCCATGGAGACAAAATTGCTACTCTTTATCACCAATTGATTGAGAGTCTCGTTTACCTAACCTACACAAGGTCCAATATCAACTATTTTGTCAACTGTCTCTCTAAGTTTATGCAAGAACCTACGGTTGCTTGTTGGAAAGCAACAAAGCATGTTTTGAGATACATCCATGGTATAGTGGAATATGGCTTAGAATACAAAAAGAGTGCAAATTTTTCTTTGCAAGAATACACAAATGCAAACTATGCAAGTTTTATGAATGACAAGAAGTCTACTTCAGGCTTCATTTTTTTTTGGAGGGATCTATTTCCATATTATGTGGGAGCAAAAAAGAAAACCATTGTTGCTCGCTCTTCAACAAAGGCGATATATCGCATCATAGGTGGAGTTGTCTATGAGGCAACGTGGTTACATCACATTTTGACAAGCATGGGTGTTCCTAAGACATATCCTACAACTTTGTTTTGCAACAATCTGAGTGTGTTGAAGCTTGATCAAAATCCTATTTTTCATAAGTGCACAAGACGCATTGAGGTTCAATACCACTACATCTACAAACAAGTCTAGCAACAAAATATCCATCTCTAGTATTATTCCACTCACAAATTTAACAAGTCTCTTGCAACAGTGACGTTTGACGCTTTTTGAACTTTCTCGATTTGTTCTCTTGGGCATATGATGTAACAAGGAGGGGATTGTTGGTATAATATTACATCACAACACCATTGTAATAATAATTAGCTATTGCTATATGTTAATAATATTTCACAGATATTATGAACATAAATAATGACCATAATAGATGGTTATAGTTATTTGTCCGGGTATCCCTGGCCTGGTTGGTTATTTACCAACCATTCTCATGTATGTATTACTGCCTCCTCCCAATAATACATTGCTCATTACTTCTCAATTTGAATAATTCTTGATAATGATAGACTGTTAGAATGGGATCTTATTCATGATATAAATAAATTTGATATCTTTATACAGCAAAAAAGAACTTATACTATGGTTAAAATCTAGTCTTAATGGTTGTTTCAAAGTTGTCCATTGGAATGTTGTCAATTCTTTAGATAAGGGTGTTAAGTCTTTCATTGACAAGATGGATAAAAAGTGTGGCAGTACTTGACTGTTGTTGGCCTTATGTGATGCATGATACTCTTATATTTTATGGTCTGTTATCTCGTTGTATTCCCTATTTTGACCTTTTGTATATCTGGTTATTTGATGTACTAACTGGATAGTTTGGTTTTGGTTGGTCAAGGTGGATGCAATAATCTTTGTAACAGCCTCCT
Organism: Sequoiadendron giganteum; assembly: GCA_007115665.2. NCBI lineage: Eukaryota > Viridiplantae > Streptophyta > Pinopsida > Cupressales > Cupressaceae > Sequoiadendron > Sequoiadendron giganteum. Next base: position 608,520,653 of record CM021104.1, read on the forward strand.
TTTAAGTTTTGTCTCAGCTGTCTTGAGTATTTGTTAATCTCTGTAATCAACTGCTCAAAGGAGTTATATTTGTAAACTATTTAAGATTTTATACACTCCATCATGAGTAGAATCCACCATTAGCCCTAGAATTGAATTCTCGAAACCTAACACCTAAAAGATAGGATCAGATGACCTGTAATGCCTTCTGTGTTCTGTAACACTGAAAGAAGAGTGTTTACTACGACTTCTAGAAAAAAGTTCTTTTAACGAGGCTTTAGTTTCAAAACAAATACCCAGAACGTTGCTTGATTGTCCGCTATAAGATCTTACGCACTAAATAATGACTAAATCCTTGCCCCCACCCACGTACACATTTTGGCATGCTCTATCCTAATAACAAATAAAACAGAGCAGAATGGATCTGAAAAGACATAGTAAATGAAAGCAGCGCATATATATCTGTGTACAAAAGTGTTTCCAATTATGCCTTTTCAATAAGATGATAAACAAAAAAAAAACCCAAAAAAATAAAATCGTTTTGTGCCCACATTTCAATTTGCATATTGAGCTCTGATCACTAACAGAATGAATCCCAAAACCATGTAACGTAAAACAGAACGCAGATAAACTCTCTAATCACTACGAGAGTTAATCACTAAAACCAAGTAAATGAATTTAGAATATAGATAAACTTTCAATCAGATTATTAATTTATGTTTCTTCAATCTGACAAAAAATAACAATAATTAAATGGAGTGAAGACCAAATGAGATGTAAATACCTGTTTCAAAACAAAGGATCCTTTAGGCCCAGTGATAATATAAACAAAATTCAGATTGCCATCACCCACTTCTTTGACTGTAAGCTCTTCGGCATTGTTGTGTCCTGCCCTTTGTGCTAAAGTGGGTATGCTGTTAATGTAATCTATAAGGCTTCCTTTCGCATCCAATGCAAAGAAGTTTTCAAAAGTTTTGCTACTCATGTCTGCGAAGAGGGAGTCAGATGCAGAGTAGAATGGATTATCAGTTAGAAGTTACAAATTCAGTGGTGAAATCCACAGACTAAAAAGTTTGCACATTCAACAAATGTGATTCCTGATGCACTTTAGAGACCATAAATTTTGTACATTCAATGAATGTGGTCAATAAGGGATTAAATCATTAATGGGACGGATCATGCTCGACCATGTGCATTATTCTTAGACGAGATAAATTAATATCATCAAGAATCATGCCTTTATTTTTATAATTATTGTTATCGCGAGGTAAATTCCTTCTTAATGGGGGGTGATTGGGACGAATTTTGTAGAATGCAAAGAATTATTATTATTTTTTGTTGTTTACCTTTGAAGTAGGGATACAAGAAATTCATTTTTATTAGGGTGGTTAAAAAGGTCATCTCCTTGCTTTGAGGTGGGGAGGACAAATCACCATTAATCTCAATCCCAACCTCGAAGGAATCAAAATCGTGGTGAGCTTGAAGGTTGTGATTGAAGATGTAATGTTTATTTTTGCAATATATAAGGTTAGGGGTTCATTTTGTATGGATATGAGGAACTTGTATTATATGGGTGGATGGTGGAGAGAACGCCTTTTATAATTTATGAGAAGGGAATTTAATTAAGGTTCGTTCGCAACATTTGCTATTGAAAGTGGAGAATTTAGTATTGTTGAGATATTCGTTTGGGAAAAGTGGATCATTATTTGTATGGGCATTTAAATGATGTTTATTTAGGTAAAACTTGTGTTTTGGATGGAAAAGTAGGAGTAATGAAAATAATTACATTGTCTTCTAAATTTAAACTAGGCATGGTAGAATTGGAATCTTCTTCAATGGAGTTAGGAAATTAATAATCTTTAGGTAAGAGATTGGACTTATAAAGGTGTGAATAAAGTCAAAGAACAATTTAAAGAGGAAAACTAGAGGGATGAAAAGGTATCAAAAGGAATCTATGTCAGGAAAGTAGGAAGATATTTTTCTCGAGGAAAGGATATGACCTAAGTGAAAAAAAATTTAACTCAAAAGGAAATAAATTTTATCTTAAGAGAGTGAAAATGACCCAACCAAAGGGAGGGAGAAATTCACATCATGTTCATCGATTAATATATACATTAAGATCAAGGTCTCTAAAAATAATGACATATAAGATGAAGAAAAGTTGGAAGGCCTCTCTTAGTGGGTATATAATAATGGCAATCTATATAGGACATTGGTTTCTACAATGTGTTTGAAGATAGGTTAACATGAAACTAAAGTGAAGAATGTCTAACCCATGGGATAAATGTAACAAAATGAGCCAAATAACAACTAAGGCATGGGATAAATGTAGGACAATATGGTAATAAAGTAAGTAGCATGCATCAATAAAGTAAAGAGAATATAACAAGAAATTGCACTTGCATAAATGAAAGAGGTAGGGGTAGAGATGCTTGAGGTTGATTTGTAGGTGCATAACCTCTCCCTCAAATAAATCACTTGTTAAGAGGTCGTTAAAGGTACATTATTGAGGTGTATGCTAAAAGAACCTAAAATATTACAAATATAAAAAAATATTAGTATTACTAAGCAATATAATGTAAATATGCAAGTAAAGTAGTGCAAATCAAACCTTTTAACACTAATGACCTAATCAGCAATAGTTAGGACAACTTTTAACTAGAGACTAGACAAGACAAGGAATGGAGACACGCATACTTGGAAATATGAATAAGCAAGTGGAAAACAAATAGAAATTGAATCAAGATGCACTTGGATTGGGAAGTGACAATCCTAGAAAAGGATCAAAATGAAGAGAGGAAGTTGCATGTCAAAATCTAGAATTTTTTTAATAGAGGACAAGGCTACTAGGTAAAGTAACTCCCAAGGGAATAGCTTGGTTATTTCCTTGTGCATTGGGCAGCTATCTAGTCCAAGGGGGGCACTCTAGTCCTAGTGAATCATAGAGGTCTAAGGTTTTGCAAAGGGCTTCTTGATTGTATATTGAAGATTCTCCAAGAAAGATACCTATTAATCAAATCAAATAGGAATGGAATAAAATGAAAAATAAATTCTTGTTGAGAAATAAAGTGAAACTACTACAATAAAATCTCTTACAAGTGTATAAAAATTTGAAATATAATTATTTTATCAAGGATTGCCAAAAGATAATAATGTGATGGCATAAAATCAACAAACCATGTGAACACAATACTTGCATGGAAACCATTTTGATAAAAAATTCCACATTGGAAAGAAGAAAAATATGCATTAATCTTTAGCAAAGAGATACATCCAACAAACCAACACTCTCTTCACACTAATGACACTTTGGTAGTACATGTGTACCTATAAAATAAATTTATAAAACCATTGTCTCATATCCTTAATATATAGGGAAGGAGAGAGAACAAATCCATAAATGGTTTACCAAAACTATGGTATGATGCAAAAACTCCCATGTCCAAAATGAATAGGCTCCTTAGAGAATAGTAATTGTAACTCTCAATGAATCATGAATAGTAAAAATAACCTCCATAATAATAGATAATATTTGTGATTTGTAACTCCTCCTTTATTGCCCATATCCCAAGATAGGTATCTAAAATAATCATTCAATTCATATGGGACCTGTCAACAACATGTAAGATTTTTCACTACTCAATTCTCATGCCCAAGTTTAAAATTTTGATTAAAATAACTTTTAACTACCACTTCAACTCCACCTCCTTCATGAATGCATATAACAACTAATACCAAGATTTTTGGAGAATATTAATTACAAATTATTTTCCACTTACAACTTGGGCATCCAAGGATACTTTCCAAGAGTGTTAGAGATACATAAAATATACATAAGGTTGCAAGGTAAATGGTTCCTTAATCCTAGCAATACTACTATGCTTATGAGCATATATTGAAGAAGATGGCTCTCGAGAAAAATGGTTTCTTGAGCATCATAACGGCTATTTTTTTAAAAACGGCAGTCAGTACCAATAGTCTCATGGGCTACCCTCATCAGCATCAAGTAGGGCATCAATCGTATGCTAACAAAAATAATGCTTTACACCACCACTAGGGCCCTTCTCAGTTGTATGTTGATAGAAATAATGCTTTATGCCGCCATTGGGGCCCTTCTCGTATACATGGAAGGCTTAATCGGATAAGCATAAAGTTTTTGACATATATGTCAAGGACAGATCCTAACACTTGGAGACAGCTTCTCAATCACGATTGATCAGAGGGTTCCAAGAGGGTTTGCGCCCACATAATGGTATAGCAACATCCTTAAAACCACCTTGTTTGGATCAAGTGACTACTTTCAGGACAAATTTCATGAACCGCTCACACTCAACTAGGGTTCCATTTGAAGATACAAAGAAAATTTATTCACATAATTTCACACCAAGGGTTTTCTCAAGGAGTTCTTTGCCTACATTTCCATGTAATATTCCTTGTGAGGATGACACTCCTCTCAATCCAAAGCTTCAAAGCCAAAATTTGCATAACCAACAAAGTGGAGATTTCTCAAAGGTTCAGAATCAAAAACAACATGCACAAGTTCCAAATAAATCGCAAGAATGGATGCGTACAAAAAATCCTACCAAGCAAAAAAGAAGGAGAAAAGTGGTGCAAAATAAGAAAGTGGGGTCTCAGCAATGGATACGGAAAGAACCTCATAAAGGAATTTTTCCAAAAAATAGGAATCAAAATCTTTTACAAGTCAAAATAAAGTGATACAAAAAGATTGGCATTCAAAACATAATGAACAAAAAGGGTATTCTCAACATCACCTTGTCCAAAGATCTTCTTGACCCACAAGTCCAAGATCTTCATGGGAGAGATTTGATATGTAAGTTCTGGAAACTTTGCCCTAATATGGAGAATTTAAGAGATTTAATATTTGATGAATGGGTTGGAACTAATAAGGTTTTCTATTTAGATAAAGTAAAGGGAGTTTATGTATTTCTTTTTGACTCAAAACCTCAAAGGGATGCAATATATAAAGAAAAAGCATGGGTATTTGTTGGATCTAGTTTATTCGTTCAACCTTGATCCCCAAATTTTAATCTTGATACCTTTGTGGCTAAATTCATCCCTTTTGGGGTTCAGTTGCACTCCCTTCCTCCTGAATATAGGGAGTTACAATTAATTGAAATTTTGGCTAATCGCATGGGGATTTTCCTAAAAAATGACTGCATATTTTAGGAATCCAACAAAAATAGTTAGGGTTTTCATTTTACTATATACTACAAAGGAATTGCCAAACCAAATTCAAATTACATCTAGATATGGCAAGTGGGTACAAAATATCATAATGGAAACTTTGAAAAATGTGTGTTCCACATGTCATAGCTTGGGACATTTTACCAATTCTTGTCATGAGGTAGAAAATAGAAACAATCATATGGCTCATAGTTCACATAATCATATGCCCTAGATAATTGTATCAAAGGTTCATACCATGAAATTGCTACCCATAGTAAAGGCAATGGTAAGCTTGACATGTCATAGAGTGAATAAATAATCAATTAATCTGATAGCCAAACAAGGAGTTAAATAAATGTCTGTCTCTTTGCCTCAATCTTGGTGAAAGGAACAAAAGCTTCTCTATAAGGGTTTTGTGTAGTCATAGTCAATTTATTGTTACACCCCTTCACCCCCACACCTTGCAGTAGTTAGAAGGGATTGTTAAGTCCTTGGTGTTTGATATAGGTTCCATCAAACACCTTTATAACTCCACCCATGAAAACATGTTGGAACTGCAAGGGTATTGTGAACCCTTGATCATTTCCTTGATCCATGTGATCTTGCATTCTCATCTATTGATGAGAATCCTTGATCCATGCCTCCTCTTCCATTCATCCTCAACCATTGATTAAGCTTTTCAATCTTAGCCCTTCATCTTTCATTTGCTCTCCTATAAATAGATCACTATTTGGAGACAAATGGATCCATCACTCAGAGCAAACTTATGTTGTTAAATTCACTCACATTCATACTCTCAATTTGCACACATTGGCTTATTTTTAGTTTATTTTAGTTGCATAATAACTTAGAGCATCCATTAATGGCTTCCATTCATTCATCTTAATTTATAAATAAATTAGGGTTTTATATTTTAGCATTATTTTAGCTTAAACTAGCTTAGATTAGCTTAGAATTAGCATAGCAATTGCATAATTAGAATATTTATAGCATAAAATCATGGTAACTTAGCTTGTATCATGTTCATTTTTAGCATAATCTAGGTTTTCATACACCAAACACCATGGTTTCATCGATTCTCTTCCATGGAATCAATTGAAACAAGCTCACTATCACGAGATTGGGAAAGGGTCATCGGTCCACATCAACGTGACACCAATTCCACAACAGGATAAATTTCAATAAATTAGAGTAGATGTTTTCTTTAAAGCTTTCATAAATTTAGCATGTTAGGTTTTTGGATAAAATGTTTACTTTCGATTTTGATTGATTGATCTTGTTGAGATTCGAGTACCTGTGGCTCTGTTATGCTTCGATTCTTCATGGATCAAGCATGATTAGGCCCATAGTGGAATACCTCGCAGTTGACATTTTCGCTCTAGAAGGAGGGAAATTGGTCATTTAACCATATTTTAGCTCAAAATCCATGTGTTGTGTTGTTTTGCAGGTTGTAGTGACGCTCAAAACACAAACAATGATGCTATCTCAATAGCATCACGATATAGTGACACCCAAGTAATTTGATACAATGACACATATTTAATTGGTCGATGCCAATTTAAATATAGTGACGCTTATTTAAATTTAAAATATCGTGGAATGCAAACGATGATGCTCAACTTCACCAGATCGACGCTTTCAAATTTTAAACTGTGACACATTCATTTACATTGACACCCATCAAAATAGCGATGCAATTGTTCTCATTGGTCTTGTTATAGAGGGATGCTCAAATTCACCAAACCATACCCAAATTTCAAATTGTGATGCCATCGTGTATAGCGACGTTCAACCAGGGTAAGAAACTTTACGTTTGTTTTTCGACGTGTGACTTAATTTATTTTGATTATTTGATCACTAATTGATGTTTGATTGTGTTTTCATTGTTAGAATAACAGGGTTTCGCAGGTTTAAAGGCATGGAGTGAAATTGAAGAACTTCTCTTCTATCTAAATATTCTATAATTGTAACTAGCATTCAACGCTTTAGGGCAATTATAACCCAATTTCATGCTTTTTTGCTTTTAGTTTTAGGCAATGCACTAGTTTTCCATTGGGTTTAAAATGAACGTTCAAAGTCGGATAAAAATGAACCCTCACATCACATCTTTCAATTGGGCTTAAAATTGACAATGCAAAATCATCCTTCAATTGGTGTTTAAAATTAACTCATTATTGCTTTGAGGGATAAAATTGACAATTGTTTGTTTTGTTTTGTGGTTTTCAACTTGATAGTGAATGTGTATGTAATTCTCTCGCATCGTTAAACGATCTTGAGAAACATAAACATTCTCTATCACATTACAAAATCACCTTCATCTTTCAATTTGGGTTTAAAATTGAACAACCATGCTAGTGTGAGAAAAGGCATAGCGTGTGTTCTCTCTTTGTGCATGAAAACAAAGATGATCGAAATATGGATGTACTTAATCACTATTGTTCACCTTTAGAGGGGATGCATTGGTGGGAAAAAATACTCACCCCAAGAGAATGACCCAAGCAGTAATGAGCATAATCCAGGCTCTTCTGAACCGCTATATAAATTTGTGGTTGCAAGGAAAGTTTGAAATCAACAAGGTGATACATGATAGCTCTCCCCTAGTATCTTTATGATGTGTAAATCCCTTATTCGAAGGGTTGGGAGACCTCTTGAGGGATTTTATCATTATGTCCTTTGAACCAAATGCCCTTATTATGAACCCTTGTGTAGTAGCCAAAAATCCCTAATATTTGTTGATGTTAGGAGGTCGAACCTCCGAAGTTGTCCCACATATTTGTGATTCTTAGTAGAGATGAATTTTTTTTCATGGGAGATTCATGAAAACTTGAAGCTTGGTTGACCTGTAGAAGTGAGTGTCGTGGAGGGGAGCCAATGTGGTCAAGTTTCTAATCATCCGCTTTGAATAAATGCAGTTGGATAAATCCAAGTGGGAATACAACAAATATAGCCATTTCCATCCTAGGGTTGTAATGCTTGTGAGTCAGTTTTACATTTTTTTTATTTCAAAACAATCCAAAAACAAACATTCACTATCCAAAATCTCAAACACCTTGGCTTAAATATGGATTTCTTGAGTAGCCTTGATATTGTTGCTTATCCTAAGGATTTATCCTTAGTGATTTCTAAATATCTTGACATTAATCTCAAACCCATATTTACCAAAGCTAATGAAGGCAATTGTGGCTTTAATCTCATGATTTTCACGAAATGGGCATAGTGAAAGTTATGATATTTTTGACATAAACATCTAGTTTGAAAACATAATCAAAAGATGAGTGTTTGTAAAATCAATTCATCTAAGCAAGATAAACTAGATGCAAATGAACCCCACATGACTATTTGGAGACCGATTTCTCCTGTTGAACAACCTGATCTTCTAGGTGCTATAATTTAGCCAAACTTCGACTTCATTGAGGGAGAACAAACTGATATTATCGGCAATTTGAGAACCTTTACTCTTGAAACTAGAGAAACATCCAATCAATGGAGAATTGCTACAACTATCTTGGATAAAGAAGAACAAAGAGTAGATATTTTGGCTAGAAGGCCCATATTGCCACCCCCCATGTGGCAATAATTATCTTCTTCTTTAATGATCTCACGCAAGATTAAAATCCCCAAAATAAGATTTACAGGTTGTCATTCTAAGCTTAGGCATCTTAAACCAAAATCTTTCAAGAAACACCTTTTGGCAATTCACAAGAATAGAAACAAGATAGTGGCAAACTTTTATAGACACTCTTCAAGGTATAGTCCATAATTATATTTTTTCTTTTGGAGTCAAAATCCTAGCCTTTTTCATGATACTGAGCTTCTCTCATACAATCTAGGTCCATAAATTGAAACTACCTTGGTCTTATCAAAATACAAGCTCACTTTACCAAATGATCTCATGCAAAGTAAAGATCCCCAAATAAAATTCAACTAGTCGTCACCATAAACTTAGACATTATAGTGCAAACGCAATCAACAACCGCATTGAGGCACTCTATGAAAACATAAAAAAATTGTTGATAAAACCTTTATGAATGCACTATAAGAAGAAATCTAGACCTATACACATTCTTCGCAAGCCAAGACATTCAAATTTTTGAAGATCCAAAAGTTTTCTAAAAAATCATTCAGTCTTTAGGATTTGAACATTTTAGAGGTCTAGCATCATTCTCGCTATCGTGGTCTTGGAAAATGTAGGTTCATTCTAAGTCAATATTGGGTTAAACATCTCATCCACCCCTTCATCAAAATCTCATCCTTCATCTCATCTATCTTTTCAAAATTTCAAATACACCAACACTTTGGGACTTAAAACCTCAAACCAACTTGCTACCTTAACTACTTTGTATGTGAAATGTATCCTTTTTCATGCACTTAGTTGAGATAGTTATCATCTTTGAACTAGTTTATCTTGAAGGTCACAAGTCTACCCTAAATATTTATAAGTTCATTATCATCCTTTATTCCAACATCAAAACATCAAACTTAAGTCAAAAGTGTTGTCCCAAAATGATTGCAAAGACCACTTCCCACATCACCCATCTTTCCATCCCACCTTATCATCATTGCTCCAAAAAGACTTAGAGCATCCTTTTTACCTAAATTTGAGTCCACTAGAGAGTTTAAACATTATAAATCTCAACACAACTCTCCCATTAGTGACCTAAAGTTTATGGTAAAAATGAGATCACAATACAAGAGAAATAGGGAAAAATAAAAAGTTACATTTACCTCAAGTGATCCAAATCCTTTAGAATTTGATCCTAGAAGTCAAGTTACACCATCACAACAACCATTGTCTCCTTCAAGACCATATTAAATTGAAGACATCACCAAC
>CM021104.1:608530749-608602182 GCA_007115665.2 Sequoiadendron giganteum
TCATCCAAGATCTCATAGATAATGATACCATATCTATTGAGGCACCCACTAGAAAACAAGATCTCAAGATATACAAGAATCATATGCATGATCAAAACAAAGCTAACAATAATGGTAAAGCTAAGAATTACACCAATGTTTTGCATACTTATTCCAATGTAGTTTCTTCATATGATAGTGTTATTGCCATCAAAGGAGCTAGTATGAAATGTGAAGTCACCACTCAACGTGGCAAAATAACCATTCAAGGAGTTGTCCTAGCTCAATCTAGGACACAACCCACTTTGCATGCATCTAATCCTAGCAAGTACAATCTTGTAGATTATCTTAAACAAACCCTCACTTAGATATCAATTTTGAAACTCCTGAAATTATCTCCTACACATAGGGAAATATTAGAAAAATCCTTCTCTGAGTCATCTATTCTTGAGAACATTGATATTGATCAGTTTCAAGTTATGGTAGGGCATATCACTAGTCATCTTCTCACCTTCTTCGAACAAGATTTACCATCCCAACCATTCTTTACACCTTGAGGTTGTCATTCATAAAAACAAGGTCAAAAGAGTCTTGGTAGATGGAGGTGTTGGTCTAAACATTTGTACCCTACAGTTGATCAACCATCTAGGCTATTCGGAAGATACTATTGAGAAGACATAGAGTACCACCATTAGAGCATACAACGACCAAGAGTGAGTATCACAAGGAATCATAGCAATCCCTATCCAAGTGGGACCTCTTATTGTAGAAACTATATGCCAAGTACTAGATCTGGGTCTTCCCTATAACATTATACTTGTTTGACCTTGGATCTATGCTTTAAAAGTTGTAGCCTCAACCTATCATCAGTGTGTGAAGTTTCCTTTCGAGAGCACATAAATCACTATCCATGGAGATCCCGAGCCTTTCTAATACTGCAAGAGCCTTGAAGCCAAGTTTTACAAGATCCCACAAATACCCAAAAATGATGGACCTACACCATCAAGATTATTTGTTGACCCATCATCTCTAGCCTCTACCTCAACATCACAAGAATCTGTTGTGAAAAGCATACCTGATGTCAAATCAGTAATCCAAGATGATGGTTGTGGAAGCTACAAAATATTGAAAGACACCTTTGTCTTAGGAGAGTCACTGATTTCTCACTAATTTCTCCTCAAACACATGGGAAACCAACATCCAGCACCAAAGCACCAGAAATTATCAAAATGGTAGCTACTACCTTCACCAAATGGGGAGATTTGAATCAAGAAGATGTCCATGAGAAAGATATCTCTAAACTCCTCTATCAATATAAACAAATTGTTCTTGTTCTTCCCATGGAAGATGACAACAAAGGTCTATAGCTAATTCAAAGCATGGGGTATAAAAAGAATGAAAAACTAGGATAGAATGGCAATGGTTTTCTAGAACCCATTGTTCCTGAGAAATGACTAAAAAATATTGGCTTAGGTTGTACTAATAGCAAGGTCACACTTATGGGAAAAGGTATTGTTTCTAAACAAGTTAAGGCTTCCTCTTGGCTACCTACATCGTGTGATACAACCTTAGATGACTTCCCCCTTGATATGGGTGACCTATTTGAAAACAACACCCTCTTCATGATATCCATAACATCGTTTGTCTCAAACAATCAACCAACCGAAATACACCTGGTATACCCGCAACTCATTGACATGGACCAACAAGGACCATCAGTTCTAGATTTATTCAAAAACAATGAGCAAATCTCAAAATTCATGGGACTCTAAGACAACTTATCATGGGTAGATCACAAAGCAGGTGTAACATTAAGGAAAACCAACAAATAGATTAATCTAATAAAATCATATACTAATTTAATCCTATGCTAACAACAAAGAATAATGAAATTTAGAAACATAAATACAAGAAAGATCTCATCGAACATCTATATAATTCCTTGAATAACCTCGATTGCACTTCTCCATTTTTCCATTGTAATATAATTGCCTTCAGATTTCTTAAGTATGCAAGTATGGCCTATGTGATAATTGATTTAGCAAAATATCAAAGATTATTGAATAAACTTCTTAAAAGTATAAAGATTTTGGGAGGAGGAATAATGACAAAGGTCAGGTCAATTTATAGAAAATTGGTTTTCGAATGATTGGCTCAGATTCAAAAGATAGATCGATGATTGAGATTAATGAATGCCATGTGATAGAGATTCAGTGTCAGTAATAATGCGAGTGAAAAAACATAACTGATAGAGATTAAATTAAATAATAATTTAATCTTTAGTTGAGAATGTTTGAAATTCAAAAGAATAAGGATTGCATGTGAAATATAAAGAAGGAATGTTGTGTTCAAATGCACGAATGAATGAATTAATTAAATAAATTTATTTAATTAATAATAATTTGTATGTAGAAGAATAAGATTGACTGATTAAACCAGAAAGTATGTTTGTTAGAAATGATCAGATATTAAATCAGGAGATAACTGACTGATTTAATTAAATATCAACTTAAGTAGTAAAGGAATAATTAGATAACTGAGCGATTATCTAATCATAGAGGAATATGCCAGGAATAATTATTTTTATGAATTAAACGGTTATTTAATTCAACATTTGAAATTCGAAGATTAAATTAAATAAATAAAGATTTATTGAATTGACTATCAAAAAGATTATATAATAATTAAATAATTCAAAATGAATATTTAATTATAGTCGAAATGTGATGAGGGTAAATTAAATAATAATTTATTTAATTTTAGAAAGAGGATTAATTAATTAGTGACGTAATTAAATAGATCATTAAAGTTATTTATTTAATTAATCAGGATTGAATGAAGGTGATAATGAAACAATTAAATAATTAAAGTTATCTAATTAATAGAAGATAAGGGATTTTAGAAAATAATTAAATAATTATCATTATTTAATCATGACCATGAATATTAGAAATATGTCAAAAATGGTGTCGTAGGCCTAGACGAAGTTTCAGTGTCTACAATTTGCCCCTCTTTGATACAATGTCATTCCGGTCTTTGTGTCAAATAAAATTAGTTAAAACATGCCCCAATCGTGCCCCGATGTGAAATAGGTTAGGGTATGCCCCCTCGGGAAAAATAACAATTTTTGAAAAAAAAAATGGAAAATTTGGAAATTGTCCCGATTAGGTAATTTGATAGTTAGAAATTCGATGGTGGTGAAAGAAATCAATTTTGAAGTGGTTTGTTATGCAAAATGGAGGTCAAAAGTTGACAAATAGTGCATCCAGTATAGAGGGTGGAAGAAAAACCCTCCAAAAGCCTAGGTATAAATAGGATTTCGGGTGGAAAATCAAATCATTTGCACCCTAGACTTTGAGAAAACCTTGATTTGGCCCCAGAGCTCATAGCGAAGATGTCTCTTGTTCCATACAAAAAGCATCGTGGTTACTGTATTCAGACCTTTAGATTCCCGACCGATGTAAGACCCCCGGTATGTACCCCTGAACTGCCTTTTGAAGTTTCAATTTTTACGCCTTTTTAGGCACTTAAAGTTTAATTTACATATGTGTCGCTTTAGAATCAACGCATGTGCTCACAGAATGACACATATGTGCAAACACGTCTAGGTCCATTTAGGTCATTTAGGTTAATCAACTCATTTAAATTTGTCTGCACCACATGTGTACGAATGCATCACATTTGTGAATGGTAGTGTCACAAATAGGTTACTGCATTGCATTTTTTTTAGAGCTTTGTATTTGCATAATAGCTATGATAGTAATAGTGCATCGTAGTTGCAAAATTATGATGGATATGTATGTTAGTCAGGCGTGATTGGTTGTGTGACATATTTGTGTTAAAATAACGCATATGCATGTTTAAATGACGCATTTGAATTTTTGCAACACATGTGAAAATTTTAATGACGTATGTGAAATATTGCACCGCATTTGTTATTGAAATGACACATTTTCCTATCAAACTCTAGAAAAAAATTGTGATGTAAAAATGAATGTTTTAGTATTTTTGACACAAAGTATTTTGATGCATTTGTAGACTGTATTGGATCCTATATACACTCGGGAGTCGAGGCTGACCACTTATGAGCTGTGAGACTAGTTGGTGGGTGCTAAGACACGATTGATATGGAGTCTAGGGTTGCATCATGTTTTCACTATGCCCACCATTCGGGCTAACAGAGGTATGTTGACTGCTTTCTATGAGAGATGGCATTCAGAGACCTCCTCTTTTCACCTGCCTATTGGAGAGGCTACAGTTACTTTAGAGGATGTTTATAAGATTTTGAGATTTCCTATTAGGGGTGAGAGAGTGATGTATGACACCCAAAGAGGTTACAGTGAGATCACCCAATTTTATGTTTATGATGACATTAGACAACTTGGTATCAAGCACTATGAGATTAGATGACATGTATTAACAGAGAGATAGCAGATTGATTGCATGCTATGTACATTGATTGCTAGGATTGTTCTTCCTGACCACCGAGGTCATGGTTTTCCTATTAGGTGGGGAGAGATTCTTGTTGGGATGTAAGAGCGACAACTAGTATATGCATGGGGCCCATGTTTATTAGCCATGTTGTCTTTTCATTTACATGACATAGCGTACAAAAATTCACAATCGATGAGTTGTGGTACCACCTTACTGATGATTTGGGCGTGGGAACATATTGTTGTGTTTTGTCCCCTAGTGACATTAAATCTAGATGCTAGATCCCCATATGTTTTATGTTATGCAGGGACCATTACCTAGAGTCATGTTGGTGACACTGGTTACTGGAGACATGCCCTAGACACACATGTTCAGTTTATTTGGAGACCTTATATGGATTGTGCTTGATGGCGAGATGAGGATAGGTACTTACCATTTTGTAGATAGAGATAGTATCTAATTGGTAGGATTGTTTCGAGTGTCTATATCATTGAGAGACATCTGCCAAATCGAGTATTGAGGCAGTTTTGGGAGGTTCAGGATGAGCCTCGGGGGTGAGCTAAGTTCGCTCAATCTTCTAGAGAGGTGCCATTGTGGGGGCCTATGATTCTTGTGGCGATAGTAGAGGAAAATATTCAGGCTTTACAACCTATGTAGTGGGGTTGGAGGGGTTAGGTTGCAAATCTGGGCACCACAACAATATATGAGGCTTGGTGGGCAGTGCACAAGCCTATTTCGTATACAGATCTAGATCAGTCGGTTCCAACTAAGAGATGGGGCATAGGACCTAGAGGTTGTTGTGATGGTAGGGGTGGTGATAGAGGTGGTAAAGGTGGTAGACATGGAGGTGATGATGATAGAGGTGGAGGTGGGAGAGTTGGTTGACGAGGTCGACGAGGTCGATGAGGACACAGGTTGTCACCCATCCATGAGGAGGAGGGTGAGGGAGAGGATGTATCAATGTTAGATTTTGGTGGTGGAGGGAAGGAAAATATAGGGGGAGAGTATGCAACTGAGAAGGCCGTAGGGGAGGAGCATGCAGAGGAGGAGGCCATTGGGGAGGAGATGGAGATAGATTCCCTTGGTATGTTGGTGGGCTATCTAGATGAGGAGGAGGTGATGGGGGAGCAGGAGAGAGAGCTCTGAGATAGGATAGTGAAGGATTGGGATGTAGAGGTGGGAGAGAGAGCACGGTGGGAGGAGGTTCCTACGGATTTGAGTTTAGGAAAGTTATAGGCCTGAGTAAAGGCCTTGGAGGAGAGGGTGAGGGAAATTACTGCAGAGCGAGATGCGATACAGATGGAGAGAGACAGTGCCTATCTAGAAAAAGAGCAGGTAGTAGTCAGGAGGCAAGAGACAGAGGGTAGGTTTGTTGAGTTGAGGGCCTTATGTACTGGACCACTTGTAGCATTTGTGCGGGAGTTACTCAGAGTTGGTGGTAGGGAGAGGTATTATAGATATCTTTATGAGGTAGAGGTACTGCCCGAGAGATGATCTCCCAACTATTCATAGGCACATAGTGGTAGTTCTCGAAGCAAGTCTCACAACATTTCACAAAGTACAGATGATGTGGTGGGTCCACCCCAAGATAGGACCATGTTGCAGGCCTCCTTCTGCATAATGAGTACCTCATCAACACTCACCCCCTCAAAATCCACATGGGAGTAGTAGGAGTAATTCTCAGTGACATGCTTATATTTGTAGACATTATATTATGATCATAGAGCTTGCGAGCTCCATTTGGATTGATACACTCTGACATTGTACTATGACATGTATTTTATCTTTGAGTGATATATGTATATATCATTTTTGGTGGTGATTATATGATTTCCAATTGTTCTATATGATGATATAATGTTCTACATGATTATGCAGTGTTCTATATGATTATGCAGTGTTCTATATGACTATGCAATGTTCTATTTATGCATGCAAATGTTATGGATGATGATGCTTACATTATGATGCTTTATTTCTTATGATGACGCATTTATTTTATGTGATGATGAATGCACATTATTTATAAATGTTATGTGTTCTTTCTATGTTTATGATAATGAGATGTGATGTGATCTTATTATGTATAATTCCATGTGGATGTATCTACAATTTGTGATTTGTAAATGCATGTATGTTATGATTATCTAGATGCGATGGATATGTATATTTTAATGTTTGTTTTGAAAATGCAGCATAGATGTATGGTGTACTATATATATATGAAAATTTCTACATGATGGTTGTAAAATGAATACATATGCAAATTACCTAAAAATCAAAATGTGTCACAGGACTCCCTCATTATGCATGATAGAAGAAATGTTAGCGCGGATTATTCAAAATGTTAGTATTTAAAAATGGTTATTAGAAGAATATAGAATCTTCAATATTTTTCCAAATATAAACTAATCCTTGCATTAAATCATCATTGGGCATGACATGACACAAATGGATAGTAAACACCATGATATGAGATAGACCAAGGTGTACAAAGTCATCCACTTGCTAAAATAGATAGTCTCAAACAATGAGTGACTTAACTCATACTAAGGACAAAATGGCCCCAGTATTTTTGTCAAGACAAACCAAAGACAACAATAAAAAGAAAAAGAAAAAGTTAGGATACATTATTGCTCCTCTAAATATGTCATGGGACATCCTTGAGAAAGCTAATAACTTGACTTGAAAACTAAGTTTAAAAAGATAGTCGATAGACAGTAGTCAAAGAAAAAGAGTCCTGAGACATCCTTGCTTCTCTAAATCCTTTATGGGACATCCTTAAGAAAGCTAGTAATGGGACTTGAAGACAAAGCCAAATGAAAAGATAAGACTAAAAAAAATGCCAATAAAAATATTTGCCAAAATTTGATATGTTGTTGTTTGTTTGATAAGTTGATTTTTTGATAAAGCCTGATGTTAGGGATGGCACATACCGTATAAGACGTTGAGTCTGGTTTCAATTTTGTGACTATATGTGTAAGGCATGACGAATCCTGGTTTCAGAAAGACATGTACCATATAAGATGTTGAGTCTGATGTCATTGATGTGACAAGCTGCATAAGGCTACGATGATGGTTAAATGATAATGTTTGTTGTCAAGGAAACATCTTGTATAAGACATAAGTGGATTGTTTTGGCAATTTGTTTGATTTGACTTGATGACATTGTTGAATTGTGTGTCTTTTTGATGTGTGACTTGTCTTGATACTTTGTCTGTTGTTTGTGTGTGATGATAGTGTATGACATGTTGACCAACACGATGTACCCTAAAGGACAGACCTAGTGCAGCCTCGGGGGCTCATTGATTGATGGCCTTGCCTATGTTATACATGTAGAGACCTCACAGTCTGACTAGACTTTGACAAACAAAACTAACTAACAAAGATTTACTTAACTTGATGATATTCGACATGTGTGATAGTGAAAGTGATAAACCCTAATGGACTAACCTAGTGTGGCCTTGGGGGCTCATCGATTGATGGCCTTGCCTACGTTATACATGCAGAGACCTCATAGTTCGACATGGCCAACGACTTTGATGTACAAAGAATGAGTTATGATTTTATGTGTATGATATGTGACAAACCTAGAAGGATGAACCTAATGCCTCAGGGGCACATCATTAGATGGCCTTGCCTACATCTAGTCGCAAAGGCGTAGTTCAACCATGTCTACGATTGACTTGACACAACTCACTTTGACTCTATTTTTGGGATTTTTGACATGTTTTGATTTTTTGTCTTTTTGGGGTTTTATGATGTTTTTTGGATTTTTTCAAGATATTTTTGGATTTTTTCCAGGATATTTTGTGATGTTGGAACAACTAGTGGAAGGTCCAAATGATGTAGGTCGAGGATTTGTCCCCGGTCGGGTATAAGACCAATAGGATGGAGTGGGGAGACATAGTGGATTTGATGTCAATTGTTCCAAATTATGGAAAGGAAAACCATTTATTATGGATGATGGTGGAAAATTCTGATTGGAATGATGGTAGACAAAGGAGCGAATTCAACTACACATGGCACCTGTTTTCTAGGTTTTCACCATGGTACTTATCCAAAGCACCACCAAAGTGGTTTTCATTATTGGACAAATTATTTCTCTTTACTATTTTATTGAATTTTTCAATTTTTTTGGTGTTACAAAGACACCCGTTTGCCAGGTTTTCATCAAGGTAATTTTTTTTGTTTATTTTTATATTTTTTTTATATTTTTTATGATTAAGACAAAAGCTCTTACAAGCTATGCATAGAACCTCTTTAGGTGAAGACTGTTGATTGGCGATGATAATGGTTCTCCTTCAAGGGTAGAGAGTTGATACACTCCTGATCCAAAGGCTTATATAACAATATAAGGCCCTAACCAATTTGGTTCAAACTTGCCTGGTTTTTCTCTTTCAACTTGATTCTTTGGGTTCTCCATTAAGACCAAGTTACCAATGTCAAAATGTTGATTCAAAACTTTCTTGTTATAGTTGCGACGAGGATAGTTTTGATATTCTTGAATATGATCTAATGCCTTTTATCTTCATTCATCTAGGAATTATAACTCATGTAGTCTTGATGCACGGTACTCTTCATCATCAATATGACCTTTCAAAGATACCTTTAAGAATGGAATTTTTACCTCAATAGGTAAGATAGCTTCAGAACCGAATACCAAGGAGTATGGAGTGGCGTCGGTGGGAGTACAGATGCTTGTGTGGTAAGCCCATAAGGCAAGATTAAGATGTAAATGCTAGTCAAGACTAGTGTCATTGCCAGTCTTTTTGAGGATTTTGATGATTGTTTTGTTAGATGCCTCGGCTTGGCCGTTACCTTGTGGATAATATGGAGTTGAAAAGTGATGTTGGATATGGAATTCTTCACAGAGATGGTGGATTTCTTGGTTTTTGAATGGGTGGCCATTATCTATGATGATGGATCGAGGAACACCATATCGAAAAATTATGTAATTTAGGATAAACTTGGAAATTTGTGTGCCAGTAATATAGGTCATAGGAATAGCCTCAATCCACTTGGTGAAGTATTCAGTTGCGGTTATAATGAACTTATGGCCATTGGAATATGGAGGATATATCTTACCTATGAGATCAATTCCCCATTGGGAAAAAGGCCATGGTGAAGCTATCAGTCAAAGCTCCTATGCTGGCATGTGTATCAAGTCTCCATATACCTAAAATTATCTACATTTCTTGATGAAGATATATGAGTCTTTTTCCATGGTAGGCCAATAATAGCCTAGTCTCATAATCTTCTTGGCTAAGGTAGGACCGGTAGAATGGGATCCACATATACCATCGTGTACCACACGTAAGGTTGCTTGTGCTTCTTCAACATCAAGACATCTCAACAAGGTATTGTCTAAGGCACATCTATAAAGGGTATCTCCGATGACGATATATTTGGAAGACTTATGGATAAATGTCCTACGCCGTTTGTTCGACAAGTCTAAGGGTAGGATTTGGACATGAAGGTAGTAATAAATGTCCTTATATTACGGGGTACTGGGACCAATAAGCTCACACACCATCACAAAATCTAAGATGTCAAAGGCAAGGACCAAAATTTGTTCCACCAAAAACTCAAACTTAGGCATGTTGCTAGGTATATCCAATAATGAACCAATGATTTCCATAGCATCTGTTGCCCTGTTATGAATGCAGGGTATTTGTTGAAAGTTGATATTATCAAAATATTGCTTAAAAATATCTACCATGCACTTGTATGGGGAAATTTTCTCATCTTTAATTTGTCAGACTACTAATTGAGAGTCTCCATAAACTTGTAAATGCTTAATCTTCCATTTGATTGCCATTTTTAGTCTTGTTACAAGGGCATCATATTTTGCTATATTGTTTGTGGATGGAAAGGCAATCCTGAATGACTTAGGAATAGTGTCACCTTGGGTTGTAACAAATAGTATGCCTACTCTTGAACCACAATTTTTGTGGGACACATCAAAGTATAACTTCCATGTGGTTCTTTTGTCAACACTAAAGATGAACTCATCAGGAAAATCAGCCACTAGAGGATGCCCAGCCTTAATTGGCACATCTGTGAATTGATCAACAATAACTTGCCCTTTTATAGCTTTTCTTTCCACATACTGGATGTCATATTCACTAAGTATCATTACCCATTTAGCCAATCGACCTATTAGTGCCACTTTACTTAGGAGGTATTTCAAAGGATCTATCTTTGTGACTAGCATGGTTTGGTGGTTTAACATGTAGTGCCTAAGTTTTTGAGTAGCAAAAGCTACTACAAGACAAGCACGTTCTATGTGACTGTAGTTTAGCTCATATTCCACCAAATTACGATTGATATAGTACACTACTATTTCGTGATCTTCATCAACATTTTGTGCAAGTAAGGCTCCTAATGTTGATTGGGTCACTGAAATATAGAGTATCAAAGGTTGGGTATCTGTAGGTGGCATTAACATAGGTGGTGTAAGTAGGTAATCCTCGATCTTTTGAAAAGCTTCTTGGCATTTGGTTGTCCATACAAACAGTAACCCCTTTTTGAGTAAGTGTTGGAATGGATGTATCTTGTCTACTAATTGTACTATGAAGCATCTGATAGACTGTAGTATCCCTTGTAATGTTCTTAGCTAATTGATGTTGGCTGGTGGAGGCATGTCCATTATAGCCTTTACTTTTGTTGGGTCTACTTCAATGTCTTGTCTAGAAATGATGTATCTTAGAATTTTTCATGATTGAACACCAAAGACACATTTTTTTGGATTTAGCCTTACTTTGTATGCTTATAGTCTTTGAAATATATTATCTAGTACTTGCAAGTGATCAACTCTTGTTAATGATTTGGCTATCGGACTGTCCACATAGTCTTCCATGAGAGTATGTACAAGGTCATGGAATATAGTTGTCATGGCACGTTGGTATGTAGCTCCAAAAGGTTTTAGACAAAAAGGCATGACGTTCCAACAATACGCTCCCCATGGATATGTAAATGTTGTCTTGTGTTGGTCCTTAGGTGCAATTTTTATTTGATTATATCCGGAGAAACCATCCATGAGGGATAACATCTCATATCTTGCTATTAGGTCCACTATCATGTCAATGTTTGGTAAAGGGAAGTCATCTTTAGGACATGCCTTGTTGATATCTCTAAAATTTGTATAGATGCGGATGCCCCCAGATGGTTTCATTACTAGCACAAGATTAGAAATCCATTCTACATAGTCTATCAATCTGATAAATCCGACATCCAATAGTTTCCTTAAGTTCAACTTTGACTAGTAACACAATTTTTGAATGCATTTTCCTTAACTTTTTCTTGATGAGCTTAACACCTGATTGTAATGGTAGATGATGCAATATAACGTCAAGATCCAGCCTAGGCATGTCGGCATATGACCATGCAAAATTGATCTATATTTTTTTAAAGAAGTCACGAAACTCTAGTTGCTTTGTCTCTATCAAAGATGTTGCAAAGTAGATTACCTGAGGATTATCTTTAGTGTTTAAGTTTATCTCAGAATATTCTTCCACTAACATTGTTGACTTTTCCTTAGCAACTAGGATAATGCTCAAACCTCCATCCTTGAGTGCCTCAGAGAGGTTTTCACCCTTGGATTACATCCTTTATTTTTACTATTTCATCGTCCAAAGGCGCCTTTCGTTTTTCACCTAGGGACTTGTCATTTTCATTATTTTTCTTTTTGTTTTCACTTTTGCGACTGAAGGTGTGAACAAACTCCCCAAAATATGCCATGTTATCCAAGTCTATGGTAAATTCAGCCTTGTGGTCACCACTAAGTATGTCGTCTCGCAGTCCCATGAACTCAATTATTGCTTTGTCATTCTCAAATATGTATGAAATGGGGGTGTCTTGTTGATCCCAATCAATAAGATGGGGATATATGAGGGGCATGCCATCATCAGAGTTATCAAATGTGGAGGCTGACAAGGTGAGGATAGATTGGTTGACCTGGTCACAAAAGTTTTTGGACTAACTCTTTTTTGTTCTTTTTCTAAGGGACGGGTAGACTTTGAGGTGGGACAATTGTAAGGGTTAGGTCATCAGAAGTTGGTTCATTAGGTTCCCAAGAGGAAAGATCAAGGGTTTCCCAATAATAAATATTGATCCATTCTTCTTTTTTCAAGGACTTTTGAGGATGAGAATCGATTGATTTTGGCAGGGTATTTAACATTTGGTCAAGTTCTCCAAATAAATTATCTTGGTCCATTATGCTAGTGGAGGAAAGGGAATACCATTCATATTCAAGTCAGGGGAGTCATAGTGGAATGGGCCAAATGGTTCGTTGGATGTCTCGATATCTTCATAAGCACTTACTTCCTCTTGTGATGGTGCCAAGGTACTAGGAATGCCAATCCTAATCAGTTGAAACCCTAGCCCTAGGCCTTTTGGTCATTGAGAGACAATGATTGGTTCAGTCCTTCCATTATGATGTAGTCCTAAGCCATTATGTCCATCGTATCCTTTCCTTTGCATTATCACGAAGCCTTTTCTATATTGAGATTTAGATATTTGGACTGATAGTGGAGGATTTTCATTGTCTTCGTTATATAACCAAGAAGCCACATCTTCATTATCCATAGCTTCTTTACTTAACTCTCCCCATTTTTTGAAATTCATTGTAGGAGGAACATGTATTGTAACAATGGCTTGTCTCCTATATGTTGTGGGTAAACCATATGACTTAGGAGGTACCAACTAGCTAACACAATAGGATGCTTTCATGTGATATTATCCACAATCCTTATCTTAGATCTCGACCTTAGGAGCAAAATATGGTGGTTGTGATACAATGGACTTGGAAAGAGTTGATGGATCAATGTATAGGGATAAGATAGAGGATAAAGCCTCCTGATTTACATGCACTTGTCATTGTGGTATTTCACGTAGGCTAGTGCAATATTGGAAAGGATCTGGATCACCATCGATTGTGATCTTGGTGCCATTGTACAAGAATTTAAGACACTAATGATAGGTGGAAGGTACAACTTTCATAACATGTATCCAAGGTCTACCCAGTAACAGGTTATAGGGAAGGATGAGATCCAAGACTTGGAAACTAGTTTCCATAACCACAGGGCCAATCCTGATAGGGAGTGTTACAACTCCTTTATATGATCTTTCCTCATCATCGTATGCCTTTATGACTATAATCTTAGTGGTGTCCACACATTCTTCTGAGAAACCTAATGTCTTAACCAATTTCAAGATGCAAAGATTCAACCCTGCTCCTCTGTCTACCAAGACTAGTCTGACTTTGGTTTGATGGACAAGAACTTCAAGGTGTAATGGGTTGTTATGGTTGGTCTTCTCAGTTGAATAATATTGCTGAGAGAAGGTAGCATGATGAGAATTTGTTAAGTATCTTACCATATCTTCAAAACGATTGACATCTAAGTTGGTGGGGACAATTGTGCTTTGTAAGGATTTGTCTAGAATGGCTCAATGATCAAGTGACAGGGGAAACAGTTCCAAGATGGATATTTGTGTTGGGGTTTTCCCCAACTAATCAAGTAAATTATACTTAGGCTTGGAAGATTGTGGTTGTGGCTCCGATGAAGGACCTGGAATGGTTATCTTAGTTTTGCGTGTATTGACAGCACATTCAGGACTCTTCTTTATGGTAATGGTGTGGATATTTTCGTCAGTAGCTCGGATATGATTGATGATCATACCTTGGTTATAGTCATATTTGGTCGAGGTATTAGTCTTAGTTCTTGAACTGGAGGCCTTTCCTTTCCCATGGTCATGTAATGGATCTATGAAGACCTTATAGTCACTATTTTTGGTATGTTTTTTCCCATTGAATTCTATGGTTCCATTTTTAACAAAATCTTGGATAATATTCTTCAATTGTTGACATTGTTGTAGGTTATGTCCCTTTGTTTGATGTTAATCACAAAAGGCATTGTCATCCCACCATTAGGGTTTAAACTATCTAGGATCATACTATTTTGGCTCCAAAAGTTGTATGAGTTTATGTTTAATTAGTTCTTTAAAGACTGTCTTGATTGATTCCCCTAAGGGGGTAAACTCATGTTTTGGAAATCTCCTATGTGGTCATCGTTGTTGTGAATTTTGGAAAAAATTGGCACTTTGATCAACACTGTTTGATATGTCATGAGAGGGATTGTATCCTCTAAGCGTGATGACTGGTCCTGCGTGTAGGGTCTTAGCATCAACAACACTGTCATTGGTTACATTTTTGTTTCTAGACCAAAATTTGTTTTTATCATTGGGGGCATTTTGGTGTTGAACAATTGGATTCCTACTTGGCATCTTAATTTCCCCTTTGTTAATGAGGGCTTTCATGAGTATAATGCCTCTTTGCACTAAGTCCAAAAAAGAGGTACATCAATGTACTCTTAAGTCACTTCTCAGTTTTGGATGAATATTTTCAAGGAATATTGTGACTTTTTGTTTCTCTGGTATCTCAACAGGACACCGACTAGCTAAAATCCTTCATCTCTGGAAGAAAGTGGTGAAGTTTTCTTCATTTTCTTGTGTGGTATGACACAAGGTAGCTATCACGATTTCATTGTCAATGTTGAAGGCAAAGTGTTCCATAATTTTTTTAGCTAATTCACCCCGTGATTTTATGTCATATGGAAGTTTAGAGAACCATTCCAATGTTATACCAACAAGGGTTCACAAAAAAAGTCTCATAAGGTACGTGGGGTCGTATGAGATGTCCATGAATGTAGTGGAAAATTCCCTTATATGTTCCAGAGGATTCCTCTTCCCATTATACTTATGAAAATTCAGTATAATATAATCGTGTAGGAAGGGTGTCATGTATAATGCTTTGTGAAAGGGACATGGACATAAATCTTGCATTGAAATGGTTCGTTTGCTTTAAATTGGCATTCTATCCATTTGTTATTGGAGAGCTTGCATTTGATTTTGCAAAACATCTACTTGTGTTAAAGATGTGTTGGTTGCATTGTTAGGATTGATGTAAGTGTTTTGAAATGCAATATTTTGTGACGGATCTTGTTTGTATCACCCCTATTTGCAAAATGGCAGTATTGGTGTTGATCTGTGGTATGGCATGTGTTGTGTTTATGACAATTTTGGGCCTTTTACTTCCAATATTTGTGCCAAAGAGGTTTGATGATGATACTCTTGCAGTAAAATTTAGGCCTTGTGTTATACCAAATGGTGTTGTGTGTACTATTGTAGCAGTTTGAGTAGGTATGCCAGATGGTATGGTTGTAGTAATCTGAGGAATAAAGACACTTGATGTCATGGTGTTTGTTCCTTGAGTAGATGAAGTTTTCAAAGTTTGGATGTCAAATTATAGAGGTAATGTGGCACCTTTGACTAACAAATTTGCTAAATACCTTCTGGATCTTTTTTCAAACACTCATCTACAAAAGATGCAAATTCAGGATCTTGAACAACGGTATCTATGTCTTCTACATAAATATTTCCATGTGTGTCCCTAGTGACAATTTTTTCTAGTAAGGCTTTACGAGGTCTCGTTGTTCCTAATGGTATGTTCGAAAAATGGTTAATGAAGCCCTGCGGATCAACCATTTCTCTCTGTTTCTTTCTTGACCTTGTTTCGACCATGAAAGATGTTGCTGAAAATGAGGTGATGCAAAACTGCGTCTAAGAATGATATGTTCTAGTTTATGTTTTTTTGGGGATTTTCTGGATATAATGAATGAATGTTGGTATTTTTTTGGAAAATAAGGAATATCTAAAATGATTTTATGCTAGGATGACAATGTCTAAGTATGCAAAATTCTAAGCAAACTTCTAAGGTAATGAATTATGAATGATTCTAAAAGGAGGTTACCTACCACCTATAGTTTAACCAAGGCTACAATTTAGCTTTGTTAAGGAACCTGCATAGGACTAGGACCAAAAAATAAGGTGAACTCCCAAACTAGAATGATGAGCTAGAAGGATTCATGTGTAGGACAAAAGATATGTTGACAAGTGATTAGGTTCAATGACAATGTTCATTTAAGCAAGGGTTTCCCCAAAACGTGGAAATTTATCCTATTTTAAGATATGCGAGGTAATTTTCCTAAGATGCAGCTAAATTATGTAACTAGGATGCCTATCACCAAAGCTAAATGATACCTAAAGGATGCTATTATGCAAGGTATGAAAAAACTTTCTGGTTTTCTGTCTAAGGAAAACTGTGAAAAATAGAGACTGGTATGACTATTTGGTTTCAGATTGTGATAGTGAATTTGGGTTTTTTGGTTCTTAGGAAAATGCGGTTCACTATTATAGATGCATCGTAGAATCTAACAGATGTGTTTTTTAGTGTCAAATGTGGTTTCTGGTTAACTATATCTCAGTTTTATGACAGGGAAATGCGACTCGATCTAATAGATGCGATTAAAATTTTAACAGATGTGACTGATTACGACAGATACAACTCACTATGATAGATGCGACTCACTTTTAAACATATGCGACTCAATTTTTCTGGTAAATGACAATGGACTTAGTTTTAATAGTTACGGGTTTCTGGTTAACAAATGTGACTCAGGTTGATAGATGCAGTTTTATAATTAATAGATGTGACTCTTTTTGATAGATGTGGTTTTTTGATGAATTGGGGTTTCAATTGACTCTATTTCATGATCAAATTTTGGAAAATGTAGACAATCTAAAAAAAAAGTGTTTTGGTTTGATAATCATGAACGTGTATTTTTCCAGAAAATATGTACAATCCTAAGCCTGAGAATTACAATACTTGTTGAATTCTCACTTGGTTTTCCCCAGCTACGCTTATTCAAAGTGGATGACTAGAGGCTTGATCACACTGTCTCCCCCTTACATGGTAGACACTTCTCGGGTCAGCCAAGCTTCAATTTCCATGACTCTCCCATGGTGAAATTTTCATCTCTACTAAGAACCGTATGAACGTGAGACGACTTCAGAGGTTTGACCTCTTGCACCAACAAATAGGGGGTTTTGGTTAATCTAAAAACAATTTGGCATAATTAGTATGGGCACCCATTCAAAAGGCCATGTGAGGCAATATTATCCCAATCTATAGAGGTTACACTCTATAGGTTTTGACACACCACTAGGGTACTAAGGGAAACAATTGTTGGTCCGCAAGAGCTCCTATAATGCTAAGCTTTCCTCAACATTAGAATTTATATACCGGTTGGGAGTAGATTGGATTTATCTCATCACCAGTTATGAGTCGCTTTGGGTTGAATACTTTTCCCCATCAAAGCAGGCCCAAATTATAGAGTCAATAATAGTTTCTCTTACATCCAAAATCACACGAATTTGCAAGGGGAGAGGATACTTTTGTTATCGAATCAGATTATAATATAACAAATGTGCAAATGCACCAAACACAGAAGATAATGATTCTTTTTAAACCCAAATGATAGTTATCTACTCTATTCAAGCAATTCGTTTATTTTAAAATTTTGCCTTCGACTTTGGTCCTGCAAATGAATTATTAGTAGTTTTTGCAAATTTCTTCGACAAAGGTTCCGCAAGACAAGTAATTAGTAGTTTGATTTATTTCTCTATCTTTGTCAATTGTCCTGCAAAAGAGTTTGTATGTTTGTCTTCTATGAATCATCTTGCAAACACTATGTTAACTCCCCTAAAACACATGCTGCAAACTAGAAATTAGTAGTAAAAAAAAGCTAATAAATAAAAATGAAAACACATAATTTTGAAAAATCTTATTACCAGTCATATGCATCACAGAGAAGCACAAATGCATCATAGAATAGAAGATGCGCCATGTAATGTCATATGCGGTTTAGAATGTCAGTTGCGTCATTTCATACTGCAAATGTGTTGCATCGTACTTGTACCTACAAAATTCAAACTTTCTACAGATTTGAAGACAGTGTCTTCATGTCAGGTTCACCAATGTAACGTTAAGGGAAAAAATAAAATAGATTAATCTAATAAAAGAATATAATAATATAATCCTATGCTAACAACAAAGAATAATTGAATTTAGAAACATAAATACAAGAAAGACCTCACTGAACATTTGTATAATTCCTTGAATAACCTTGATTGCACTTCTCCATTTTGTCATTGTAATATAATTGCCCTCAGATTTCTTAGGTATGCAAGTATGGCCTATGTGATAATTGATTTAGCAAAATATCGAAGATTATTGAATAATCTTCCTAAAAGTATAAAGATTTCAGGAGGAGGAATAATGACAAAGGTTAGGTCAATTTATAGAAAATTGGTTTTCAAATGATCGACTCAAATTCAAAAGACAGATTGACGACTGAGATTAATGAATGTCATGCAATAGAGATTGAGTGTTAGTAATAATGCGAGTTAAAAAGCATAACTGATAGAGATTAAATTAAATAATAATTTAATTTTTAGTTGAGAGTGTTTGAAATACAGAAGAATAAGGATTGCATGTGAAAGATAAAGAAGGAACGGTGTGTTCAAATGCATGAATGAATTAAATAATGTTATTTAATTAATAATAATTTGTACGTAGAAGAATAAGATTGACCGATTAAAACAAAAAGTTTGTTTGTTAGAAAGGATCAAATATTAAATTAGGAGATAACTGACTGATTTAATTAGATCTCGACTTAAGTAGTAAATGAATAATTAGATAACTAAGTGAATATCTAATCACAGAGAAATATGTCAGGAAAAATTATTTTTATGAATCAAACGATTATTTAATTCAACATTCAAAATAAATAATTCGAAATAAATATTTAATTATAGTTGAAATGTGATGAGGGTAAATTAAATAATAATTTATTTAATTTTAGAAAGAGGATTAATTAATTAGTGACTTAATTAAATAAATAATATTTATTTAATTAATCAGGATTGAATGAAGGTGATAATGAATCAATTAAATAATTAAAGTTATTTAATTAATAGAAGATAAGTGATTTTAGAAAATAATTAAATAATTATCATTATTTAATCATGACCATGAATATGAGAAATATGTCAAAAATGGTGTCACAGGCCTAGACCAATTTTCAGTGTCTACAACAGTCTTTGACATAGAGCTTGATACAAGGGCATACTATGGGGAGACGGTTGAATCCTTCAATCGCCAAATAAATAAAATGCAATTAACTTGCATATCCTTGAGGAGTGAAAACCACCTCGTGACACTCTTTGGTCCTAAAATAGTAAAAACAAAGGACACATACGATGGTGAAAAACCTCCTTGAGGCGCCCAAGGATGAGGGATTCAATCTCATCCTTAGTGCAATGCATCCAAAAAAATCAGCAGTACTAGCAAGAAAAGGCTATGCTAGTCAATGTGGGAACAAAAGAAGAACCTAATATCACCTTCTATGTTGAATCCTTGTTAGACGAAGAACAAATGAACCTTCCAACATTCCTTAAGGAGAGAAGAGATAACTTTGCATGGTCATACATAGATATGTTAGGCCTTGATCTAGAAGTGGTTGTACATCACCTAGTCATATATCCCAAAGCCAAACCAATCAAGCAAGAATTAAGGAAGATGCACCCTCAGATAACACTCTTGGTAAAATTGGAACTACAAAAACTTCTTGACGATGGGTTCATTTGACCGATAGATTGTCCTGAGTGGGTTTCAAACCTAGTACCAGTCTCAAAACCCACTGGGGGCATCCAAATATGCACTGATTTCAAGGATCTAAACAAGTCATGTTCGAAGGATGATTTCCCTCTCCCTAACATTGATCTAATTGTGGATTTAAGAGTTGGGAATGAAATGTTATCACTCATGGATGGATTTTCAGGCTACAATCAAATCATAATCCCCAAAGAAGATCAACATAAAATTTCCTTTACTTGTCCATGGGCAACCTACTATTGGAATGTGATACCATTTGGGTTGAAGAATGCAGGAGCTACCTATCAAAGAGAAATGACCCTCATCTTTCACGACATGATCCAAAAAAAGTTGAAGATTATGTGGACGATATTTTGGTAAAATTAAAAAAGAGAAGTGAGCACATACAAGTCTTAGGACCTATCTTTGACAGACTTAAGAATTAAAAGTACGATTGAATCCAAAAAAGTGTGTGTTCGGGGTCACACCAGGGAAACTTATTGGCTTCATCATTTCACAAAGAGGGGTAGAAATTGATCCAACAAAGGTAAAAGCTATCTTAGACATGGAACCACCACAAATATTGAAATAGATGAGAGGATTACAAGGAAGGCTATAGTCCATCAGAGGGTTCATAGCTCAGTTATCAGATAAGACTCATCCCTTTTCACATCTTCTCCATAAAGGGATAACTTACAAATGGGATGACAAATGTGATAAAACTTTCCAACAGATCAAGGATTATCTACTAACGCCTCGAGTGCTCATGTCATTGATACCAAACAAGCCATTAATCCTATACATCTCAGCAACACAAGCAACATTAGGAGCTATTTTAGCACAACATGATGAAAACAAAAAAGAAAGAGCCAAATACTATATCAACAGAACCTTGGTAGGCTATGACAAATGGGATAAAGCTTTCTAGTAGAAGGTTCATAACTCAATTATCAGATAAGACTCATCCCTTTTCACATCTTCTCTATAAAGGGATAACTTAAAAATGGGATGAAAAATATGATAAAGATTTCTAGTAGATCAACTATTCAGTCCATTAGAAGGTTCATAGCTCAATTATTGGATAAGAGTCATCCCTTTTCATATATTCTCCATAAAGGGATAACTTACAAATGGGATGACAAATGTGATAAATCTTTCTAGCAGATCAAGGATTATCTACTAACACCTCTAATGCTCATGTCATCGATACCAAACAAGCCATTAATCATATACATCTCAGCAACACAAGCGGGATTAGGAACTCTTTTAGCACAACATGATGAAAACAGAAAAGAAAGATCCATATACTACATCAACAAAACCTTGGTAGGCTATGAGATCCATATACTACATCAACAAAACCTTGGTAGGCTATGAGAGAAAGCATGCCTAGTGGTAGTTTTTGCTTCACAAAAGTTTAGGAATTACATGTTGTCACACCAAATCAAGCTCATTGCAAAGATTGATCCATTAAAATATCTATTATCCAAAGCAACCCTGAAAGGACAAATGGCTAAATGGTTAATGATCTTGACAAAGTTTGACATAGAGTATGTGGAGTGCAAGGAAATCAAAAGATAAGTGATCATAGACTGGTTAGTAGAAGCACCTATCTATGATGAGAACCCATTAATATTTGAGTTCCCTAATGAATCAATGTTCCTTATTAATCTAATAGCTTAGTGGAAGATGCACTTTGATGGATCATTCACCCAACATGGATCAGGAGCTGACATTCTTTTCATCACCCCCCAAGGTGACTACATCCCAAAGTCTTTACCAATAACATTGCTGAGTATGAAGCCTTGATCATAGGTCTCAGGATAGCAATGTAGTGGCAGATA
This sequence comes from Sequoiadendron giganteum, assembly GCA_007115665.2. Classification (NCBI taxonomy): domain Eukaryota; kingdom Viridiplantae; phylum Streptophyta; class Pinopsida; order Cupressales; family Cupressaceae; genus Sequoiadendron; species Sequoiadendron giganteum. The sequence continues at coordinate 608,552,563 of CM021104.1, forward strand.
CAAGAGATGAAAGTCTATGGAAACTCACAACTAGTTATCAACCATGTCAATGACAACTATCAAACCAAAGATGACAAGCTCACTCCTTACAAGAAGATGATGGATAATCTTAAAGATATTTTTATAGACATAAATTTTGAGCAGATTTCTTGTATGAATAATAGAGAAACAAACGCCATGACAATAATTGGATCACTACTAGACATGTCGAACAACATTCTTCAATGTGAATTCTTGGTAGAACATCTTCTTGTACCAACGTTCAAAATCCCTAAATCTGAATTCGCGTGTGTCATTGTTGGTCTTGGATCCCCTTGGTACCATTACATATTTACTTACCTTAACAAAGGAACCCTTCCATTAGATACCACCCCAAACCTTAAAAAGACCTTTATCAAAAAGGCATCCCAATTCGTGATCCTAGGTGATACCCTTTACCGTTGAAGCATCAAAGGGACATTATTACGATGTCTTAACCAAGAGGAAGCCTTAACTACCTTAACAAAAGTGCACGATGGTATATGTGGGTCCCATTCTAGTAGTATAACATTAGTTAATAAATTGTTGAGGACTAGGTACTATTGGTCAACCATGGAAAAAGAAGCTCATCAGTATGTGTGTAAATGCATCCGATGTCAACAACATGGGGATTTGTTTCATGCTCTAGCTCAAGAATTTCAACCAATGATCACACCATGGATTTTTTCATAGTGGGGACTTGACCTCATAGGCAAAATAACTCCAACCTCATCCAATGACCATAAGTTTATCATAACCACCACTGAGTACTTTACTAAGTGGGTTGAAGCCATTCCTATGACCTACATAACGAGGGAACAAATAGCCAAGTTTATCCTGAATAACCTAATTTTTTGTTATGGTATACCACAAACCCTCATCTCAGACAATCGAACCCCATTCAAAAATTGGGATGTGAAAGAGTTGTGTCAAAAATTAAATATCCAACACCAATTCTCTACACCATACTATCCCCCAAGGAAATGGCCTAGCAAAAGCAACGAACAAAACTATCCTAAAAATCCTAAAGAAAATAGTTAATGAAACTAGTTTTGACTAGCACCTACAGCTAAATTATGCTCTTTGGGCTTATCAGACCAATATTTTGCACACCTAAAAGAGCAACTCCTTTTTCCCTGGTCTATAGATCAAAAGCCATCTTGCCTATTGAGGTTGAGCTCCCATCATTGCGAGTATCACTAAAGAATCTGATAACTGAGGAAGAGTACAAAGTGTCTCAACTAAATGAGCTAGAATTTTTTAATGAACGTTGTCTTGATGCCCTTAATCATTTGTAAGTGTATCAAAACCGACTGAAACAACTATAAGAAGAAAATCAAGTGTTGGTCATTCCAATTAGGGGATCTTGTCTTAAATCAAAATTAGAAGAACCTTGAGATCAAGACAACAAAGGAAAGTTTGAGCCTAATTGGTTGGGTCCCTCTGTCATCACAACAAGCTACAGATCAAGAGCATATCAACTGTCAACCCATGAAGGTGAACCCTTGCAGGAGCCAATCAACAGCTTGCATCTCAAAAAAAATTATGCCTAAACATGAAGGGTGTAAATAAGAAAATACAAAAAAAATAAAATGATCAAAATCTAAAAAAATGAGAAAAAGGATTGAAAAAAGTAAAGAAAAATATCATCCTCTAGTGAAAACCACTTCGGTGTTGCTTTGGGCAAGTACCTTGGGGAAAACTTGGCAAACAGGCACCTCATGTAAATAAGGTATCTCCATATATTCTTTGGATATTTTGACCTATCATTATTTGCATCACCATTCATCCTCCATTTGCGTCCTTATCATGGCATGGCTTATCACTATAAGGTATCATGAACTCTTTAGCACTACTTTTTATATTCCCAAGGTTAGTTTGTCCTGCCTTTATCGAAGTAGGATAACATATCACACTGGGGGCATTTTGTTATGCATCACAATCAGGTTCTTGTATATCTTGAGGTCATAGAACATCTTATCGGAAAACACCCAAAAAATTCATAAAATCTTATCTAGAAAATCCAAAAACATTCAAAAAATTGAAAGGAAAAATCCAAAACATCTGAAAAACATCAAAATCCCTAAAAAGGTCAAACATTGAAAAATACAAAAAATAATGTCTTGTGTCGAACTACGTTGTCTTTGAGCTTGAACTTAGGCAAGGCCATCATTGATGTTCCCCTAAGACACCCTAGGTCAGTCCTTTAGCGGTTCGTTGTAATTAGCTACTGTCTCTTGTCTGTTCATATCTTTGTCCTATAAATGGGTCGAGTCAATCGAACTATGTGGTATCTGTGTGTATAATGTAGGCAAGGCTAATCTTTGATCAACCCCGAGGCCCCTAGGGTAGGTCTTTAGGTTGGGTTCTTGGTCGAAACTCAAAAATTCAAAAAACCCCAAAACATCCAAATATCTCACGAAATCCTAAAACATCCAAATATTTCAAAAAACTAAAAACATCCAAATATTTAGAAAACACAAAAACATTCAGAAAATAGAAAACACAAAAATAATAGAAAACATTTAAAAGACCTAAAAAGCCTGAAATATTTAGAAAACCCTAAACAACCTCAAAAAATTGAAAAAACCTAAACATTCATATAAACTTTCGAAAAGACCAAAAACAACCTCAAAACATTTCAAAATACCAAAAATATTTAAATATTCCAGAAAATCCAAAATTCCATCCATCCCATCTCACTTTCACTCGTAATAAACTTTCACCCATAATAAATGATAGTCACCTTCATCCTTTGGCGAAACAAGTACAAAATAAACATGGAAAGTTGTCAGTGTGAACTCAAAAGTCAAAATATAAAGTTTAAAATCATAGGTAAATGTGTCAATGAAGTTTACGATAATGACTCATTTTAGCATCACCATCCTAACATCAAATAACCCTCTGATCAACATGTCCTAGGATGTATCCTTCCTACAATGGACATCAACATCAAATATCACCTAAGCTTAACTTAAATTAGGTAGGAGCTATAGATAAAACTAACTATTTGTCTTTGATTTTTTCTTTTGATTTATCTTAATGACCCATTCCAAGGACCTCTCGATAATGTCTATCTAAAAAAATTTAGAGAGAAAGGAATGGGGCATCAATCATTATCTTTCATTTGTTGTGTTTGTGGATACTCTTGTAAAATAATCTTGGTGCATACTTGCTTTGTTGTGTGTAGGAAGGTCATTTGGAGTATGTTGTTGACTATTGTGTATGCTTTGGTCCAATATGTTCTAAAATTCTAACTTACATTTCAACAAAATTTTTGTATGTCAAGGTGTGAACAAGAACTATCCTATCTTCTCGTCGAGTCAAAGTCCATTACACTAAATACAATGTCGTCTTGGTTATCAATACCTTGATGCATCATGTCTATGTCTTATATCAAACAATAAGGAATGACAAAAAATCCCAATCTTGAATTGTGAGCACCCATCCTACATTTCATCCTGCATTATTTTGCATTGTATCATCATCATCTCTAATAAAGTCTTGATGGATCATGGAATAGTTGGATCTTTTGAAGAAATCATCATCGACAGTGATTATTCATTCTTTATTCTTCTATCTTCTCTTCGCGCTAACCTGATATCATGACACTCAAAAAAACCATCAATGCATCCACCCTGCATGCACAAACCATCAATGCATCCACCCTGCATGCACAAACCATCAACATACATATATCTCATAATCATATCATAAGCATAAAATATCCATCAACATAATCATTTGCATATCACATCACACATTCCACATTATCATTTGAGCTATGATGAATAATATAGATTTTTTATTCTAAGCATCTTAAATTGTTGCATATCATAAGAATTTGCATTCATCCATCTATATGCATTCATCATCATAACATGCATAGAAAATAAAAAAAAAGAAACAAATCCATATCATTTGCATCCATAACATTTGCATATCATAAACATCCATCAATATCATATCATGAAAAGATAATGAAAAATAATATAACATTGCATCCATCCATATTATATCATCGCATATTACATGGGCATAAAAGTAAATGCATCCATACATGATCATGTATAAGAATCCATATCATATTCATGCATTCATGAAATAAAATCAACATATTGTAGCATGAATCATCTGTATCCATATCATATATATATCAAAAAATATGTCATGGTACAAAATTTGGATCAGTGTATGTATATCGATAATAAGTATAATATCCATGAGGCTATCAAAAAGGAGCCCATGAATGTATATCAATATAAAGAATGGGGTAAAATCAAAAAGTGTCTATACATAAAAAAATGCTAGCCTTGGTGGTTGCTACCCTCTCCAGCCTGCCGCTCAAGCTAATCCTCGACACGGGGATGCGTATCACTGTGTTGTGAAAATTTGGATTGTCAAAGGCCACTGGAACATCCTGTGATAGTGTTGCATGTAATATGCAACCTCTATAATAGCCTCTTGGTACAATCTGGCCAAAATAGTTCGACCATGTGTTGCTGATACCATAGCCTCTAGTTGTTGTCATCTTGCAACCTTCTAGTCTCTCTCTTTGATAACAGTCTAAACTATCTGAAGAGCCGCATCCCTCTTGGCTATCACTATGACCACTTGCTATTGAGCTTGGTCTCACTTAGCAGTCACAAAAAAAATCTATTAGCAGGCCTGATCCTATTCACCTGTCAAAGCCTGCACCTGTTGCTACAACTGTTGTATCTGTGCATCTCTAGCATTCGGTGGTGGTGGTGGTGGCACCGGCTGCTTTTGCACTACTAAGGGTTGTTAAGGAGGCTATTTTCTGATTGGAGGAGCCCCAAGAACCTATCCATCATGGCCATCTTGGCCTCCCTATCCTCTACCCCTGAAACCTCTGCCTCGTGGCCTCCCTTTAGGAGGAGCCCCTACAGGATCTGTAAGTCATCGTGGTGGTGCAAACCATGCATCATAAGTAGGCATTGTGCATGCACTCACCTGACCATGATCATATGCCCAAGGTTGGGCAACCAACTAGTGAAAACTCTCAATGGCCTCTAGCACCAGAATCATCAGTCCCCAAGTGGGAACATCTTTAGTAGATCTTGTGAAACTAGCCCTGTATGCATTATTGGGCCTGTCCAGTACATTACCAAACTATTCAACCACTCTATCAAGAAGGTACCACTCAACCATGGTATGCTCTCGACTATGCATATATTGAGTCTGTCAGGAAAAGTAAAATTGTTGTATATCATCAAACCATGGTGGCATTTTAAGCCATGGCCACCACCGAAACACAATCATATCATCAATCAACCATCACCAGTACAAGAGCCCAATCTATCTTTTGTGCTTGAGTGTGATGGCACTATGATATCTCCATACAACAGGATCATCTAGCTCTATGTCCACCACTTGTACAATCAGCCAAAGCATTGCAATGTGCTCCCATGCCTAGATATGAAGAAGAGTCACACCTACACCGAGGGTTCTCCCATCGCAATACACAAATTCATGTAAATCATGATATAGGGAAGCCAACATCACAGGCTCCCATGCAAAACCCCATCCTAGACTGAATAATTAACCATGTCTGTTTGGAGCCACCAAACCTGAAATGATGGTTGCAACGATCAATCTAAAGGTCGACACGTGACCTCTGTATGTCTCTAAATCAATCTACGAGGTGACCAACAGAATTTGGTTCATATGCATCACCTATAAGCAAGTATCAAATATGACATCAGGATCGTAGATCACATGATCACCATGGATGGGCAATCACAATATCTGCCACACATCCTCTAAGGTCACTATCGCCTCCCCCATCGGAAGGTGGAAGAACGAGGTATCACTGTGCCATCTCTTACACAACACAGTCATCATAGCCAAATGTGTCCTCACAATAGGAGCATATGCGATATACCACAATCCAATCTCTCCTAGGTGCTCCTGGTGTAACTTTGACAGATCACCCAAACTCTTTAGTACTATGGGCCTATGCTCTCTCGACATCAATGGTGAGAAGACCTCTTGCACCTATGAAGTGCACGACGTTGGGAAATCATCAAAATTTGAAGTTATTTGGAATTTCTGGCTTAGAAATCATAAATGCGTCACTATATTCAAAATCCAAATAGCGACTCTCGATGCATTTAAAAATTCAAATTGAGAAATGCATCGCCATACAAGATGGCATCACGATTTAGAATTTGGCTTAACCTAACCCTAACTTTCAAGTCAGCAAGTGTGTCGCTGGATAATCCCGCGTTGCTATTTAAAATTTGAAACCCTAAATTCAAATCCGAAAAAGTATTTCCCTAGACATATGTGTTGCTATATATCATTTGGGCGTCATCGATTGAAGTTTGGGCATTGCTATATAGCGATGCCCCCAAATTCCAAATTCTAATATCTAATAATGCATTGAAATTTCAAATTTCAAATCAAGTTTCAAATCACATACCGGTGGTCTTGCGCCTGGAAGCTGTTGAAACTCATGAACTCAATCAGAGATGTGTCGGGGAAGCTCACAGTGCACCATTTCGTCAAAGGGTCAAAGCTCAAATTGCAAGAAATCTTTAAGTGTGAATGCACAAATGAATTGAAAATGACCCCTCTTGGCCTATCTAAGCTAGAAAATTAGGGGTTTTTGCCCTAATTTAACCTAATTAATGGGGTTTATTATAATTTTCACCAATTTTTCCAATTTGAACCTAATTTTGCATCATTTTTTTGTATTTTGGCATTATTCTTGCATCTCGAAACCTTTTTGAACCCTTGGGGCAACTTTTGAACCTTTAATGATAAATCAATCCAAAATTCAAAATTTCTGCCCGATTTCTTGAGGGGGTAGGGAGTTAGTTTTATTCTTCTATTGGGGCATCTAAAAAATTAGATTTTTTTTTTTGATTTGGGCAGTATTTTTTCGTTCGAGGAGTATTGTTCTTTGAACCGAAACAAGTACCTCGCTTCAAAGAGGGGCAACATGTAGACACTAAAAATTTTCCTAATCAATGTCATACACTCAAAACAAGTTTATTAACATCATTTATTATTCATCCATCCCCTTTTCACCTAATTAATTCAATTAGCCTAGCTAATTAATTAATTACATCATTTTTCGTCCATTGGCCTAATTATTAAATTGGGTTAATTCACCTCATTTCACACTAACACTTCATCTAATTAAATTAAATAAATTAAAATATTTAATTTAATCTCCTAAGTCATCTTATTTAATTAAATAACCCTAAGTTAATTAAATATCGTTTCGCCCCTCCCTTATTTATTAAATCATCTAATTTAATAAATATATCTAATTCCTCTAATCCCTAATTGCATAAATTAAACCTTGTTTAATTAGAAATTAACTAATTTTTCTCTAATCAAAGAGAATATTCCCATGGAATATTCTTTATCCTTTTGCACAATTAAAACTTTTTTTTAATTTGTAAATTAACCTTTTTCCTCATCCAAAAGGAATATTCTAAGGAATATCCCCTCTCCTCTAATCAACTCTTTTTGCTTCAAAAGAAAGTTAACCCATTTACCTCCTAAGCAAGTTACCTTTGACCTATGTGAGTAGGTCAAAAGTGTGTTTGTTTGAGGCAAATGTGAACCCTTGATCATTTCCTTGATCCATGTGATCTTGCATTGTCATCTGTTGATGAGAATCCTTGATCCGTGCCTCCTCTTCTTTTCATCCTTAACCATTTATTGAGATTTTCGATCTCAACCCTTCATCTTTCATTTGCTCTCCTATAAATAGATCACTATTTGAAGACAAATGGATCCATCACTCAAAGCAAACTTACGCTGTTAAATTCACTCACATTCATACTCTCAATTTGCACACATTTAGATTATTTTTAGTTTATTTTAGTTACATAATAGCTTAGAGCATCCATTAATGGCTTCCATGCATTCATCTTAATTTGTAAATAAATTAGGGTTTTATCTTTTAGCATCATTTTAGGTTAAATTAGCTTAGATTAGCTTAGCATTAGCATACAAATTGTATAATTAGATCATTTATAGCATAAAATCATGGTAAATTAGCTTACATCATGTTCATTTTTAGCATAATCTAGGTTTTCATACACCAAACACCATGGTTTCATCAATTCTCTTCCATAGAATCGATTGAAACAAGCTCACTATCATGGGATTGAGAAAGGGTCATCGGTCCACATCAACGCGACACAAATTCCACAATAGGATAAATTTTAATAAATTAAAGTATATGTTTTCTTTAAAGCTTTCATAAATTTAGCATGTTAGGTTTTTTGATAAAATGTTTACTTTCAATTTTGATTGATTGATCTTGTTGAGATTCAAGTACCCATGGATCTGTTATGCTTCGATTCTTCATGGATCAAGCGTGATCAGGCCCATACTAGTATACCTCACAATCGACTTGTATGAAGGGGATAGGAATGGTCAACACAAATTTCAACTAGATTATGAGGAACCTAATCTTATGACCTTTAAACACTTGGTTGAGGAAGATGATCTGGAAGAGTTAGCTAATAGAATAATCACATCCAATGGGTGTAAATTGATTGAAATTATCTCAAAGGAAGTAGCAAGGGAGGAGAGTGATTTTTTTTTCAAAATCTTTATGACAAATCTATGGACATTCTTAAGGATGCTGAGAAAATTTCAAAGGAAGTAGTAAGGGAAATGGAATCTAAGGATTCTGAACAAATTTCAGAGGAAGTAGTCAGGGAAATGGATGAATTTTATTATTCTTAGACTCTTTCTATTTCATAGACACCTAGCACTCAATATATGGTTAATAAATCACTTGGGAAGAGGGGGAGAAAATCTCATATGACTAAACTTAGAAAGGAAGAGATAGAAGCAAGGGTGCAAACAACATTAGATAATAAGGTGATATTATCTGCAAGAAAGCATCTGAGGAGAGCATGTTTCTCTCCTCAAACCCAATGAAGTTAATATCATGGAATGTTAGGGGCATTAACGCCTTTGGAAAAAGATATCAAATCAAGCAACAATTGGATGCTTGTGGAGCTAATATCATAGTATTGCAGGAAACTAAAAATTATGATATCATGTATGGCTCTTCAATTTAAAAATGGGTAAAGTGGAAATCAGTATATTCACCTACTCAAGGAGCATTAGGGGGTATTATGAATTTATGGAATGCTAAAATGATTACTATTCATTAATTCAAAAATGAAAAAAATGGCAACTAATGAAGGTATCAAATTTTGATTTAAAATTCTAGTTGTTAAATGTTTATGACCCAACTTCTACAGTGGAAAAGAAAATACTATGGGATGTGTTTACACAAGTTTTGAATGATATAGGAGAGGAAAAGATAATATTAGCTGGCGATTTTAACACAATTACATCACTAGAAGAAAAGAAAGGGGGAATTTACCCACCTCTAAGAGCAATGGAAGATTTTATAACATTAATTCAAGACAATGCCTTAATGGACATAGTGCATGAAAAGGGGAAGTATACTTGGAAAAACCAAAGAAATATTTCCTACAGATTGTGGAGCAGTTGGATAGGTTTTTATCTTTTCCAATCTAGTTCTTAGGGAAGAATAACCTGTCATATGAGATCTTACCCTTTATAGGATCATACCATTATGCTATATCTTTGGATATAATAGTTGCAAATACCGGTTCAAAGAGAAAATCGTCTTTCAAATTTGAAAAGATGTGGTTTAGACATCCAAAAAAATTCCTCTTCTCTACCAATGGTGGGTAAGTTATCCATATGTAAGAGGATCTAGAATGTACCAGTTATGTAAAAAACTGTCATATTAAATAGAGAATCAGATTTTGGAATGTGTATGTCTTTAAGAATATTTTTTAGAAAAAAGAAAAGGTATTCAAATAGTTATCAACAAATAATGAAAAAATTATGTCACAAGGTTTGGATGCAATCACTTTTGACCAGCATAAAAAGTTACATTCAGAATGGGCAAAGTTAGTGGAAAAGGAAGAAGTTTATTAGAGATAAAAGTCTCAAGAATTGTGGTTAAAAGAAGGGGATAAGAATACCAATTTTTTCATATATCAACTTAGATTAAGAAATCATTAACTATAGTTTTCACAATACAAGATAGCTCCACAGGTTCAGTGCTCACTAAGGTAGAGGAAATTCAAGAGGAAGGTATTAGTTTTTTCTCAAAACTTTTGTCTTCCCCTGAGAATCACTCATCTGATGCTATTAAGGATGGAGAATAATTAATGGAAGTTATACCAAAGCTAATTCTTAAAGAAGATAATGATTACTTATTGAATCCTTTCATACTTGAGGAGCTAAATAATTTTGTGTTCTCCTTGCCAACTGATAAGGCCCCGGGTGTGAATGGATTCACTGCTCTATTTTTCCAAAAGTATTGGGACTTCATTGGATTTGATCTCCTATTAGCATTGGAGGAATCAAGTCAAACTGGGACCATGCTAAAGAAATTCAATATAACACATATAACATTAATCCTAAAAGTGAAATAACCCATATCGTTGCAAACTTTAGGCCAATATCTTTGTACAATACAATCTACAAGATCTTTACAAAATCCATTTACCTTAGACTCTAGCCTTTCATAACAAAAATGATATCACAAGAGCAAGGTGGATTTTTGACAGGTAGGGAGATAGTTGAAGGGGATTTAGTAGCTCATGAAGTATTTAATTCTATTAATACTAATAATTTGTCATCATTCATCATTAAATTGGACACAATGAAAGCCTATGATAGGGTGGATTGGGCATTCTTGATTCAAGTTTTACAAAAGTTTGTCTTTAGCAATAAATGGTGTACAAATGGATCCTTTCATGGCTATCTGATGCTAAATTTTCAGTCATTATAAATGGGAATCCAATTGGTTATTTTAGTTCAACTCAATGGGGTTCGACAGGGGGACCCTCTATCCCTATTTTTATTTATTATAATGGTATAAGCATTGATAAAATTAATACAAAAGGTGCATTCTCAAGGGTTATGGCAGGATATTTTAATCCCTCACACAAACATCTCAATTACTAACTCATTGTTTGTAGATGACACCATACTATTTGGAAAATCTCTAATGAAGGAAGCCAGATAGGTTAAGCAAATACTTGAAAAATATTCATTTGCTTTTTTGTTAAAAATAACTTCAAGAAAGTCCAAGATAGATATATTCAACACAATTGCATCCATTACAAGGATATTAGTGAAGTTGCTAGGATTTCAAAAGGCAGATCTTCTTTGTTCATATCTAGGTATACCTTTCTTTATGGGTGCAAATAAAGATTTATATTGGGGAAAATTCATAGAAAGGATCAAAGCAAGAATTTTGTCTTGGAAAGCCAAGTGGATTTCTATTTCAAGAAAAAATTTAATGATCAAATTTTTTCTAGGAACAATCCCCAAATATTACTTGGTTGTTTTTAAAGGCACCCATATCAGTCATTCTTCAAATTGAAAAGCTTATTAAAAATTTCTTATGGAAAGGCAACATTGATGATTAAAAAATGATACCTTTAATTTCATTGGATAATATGTGCTCTAACAAACTTAAGGGTGGAGCTGATGTCCAAAACCTTTTTGCAAGAAACATGGCTCTTAGTGAAAAATTGGTATGGAAAATGTATACAAAACCAAGATCAAAGTGGTGCAAATTAATGCAGAGTAAATACCTAGGTAATGAAAACCCAACTAGAATCCTCACCATTTCAAATTCACCTACTAGATTAGTAATGTGGAACTTCATAGTAGCATGTAGGGAAGTCATTGTTCCTTACATATCAGGGGAAGTAAATAATTAAGAAGATGTCCAATTTTGGAAGGAATCTTGAATGGGAACCCCACTCTAAACTCCATTCAAGAGTTGCAATCTATAGAGGAAGTTCTATCAACATGTTGGGGCACCAAATTGAAGGATTATATCCTATCCACAAATGCTATTAAAAGTAATGTAACTTGGAAATAATTATGAACTGTACCTATATCTGCCAATGAAAGAATAGTGTTATAGAGCTCCCTGAAGAATGGAGTTGTCTTTAAACCAGATTGTTTAGATAAGATAATTTGGGCTCCTTCTAAAAATGGCAACTACTTAGTAAAGCAAGGTTACAAGTCAATAATTAGCAAGGGTCTAAATAATCAAACCCAATGGGAATACTCATTATGTTGGAACCTCATGGTCCTTCCCAAGGCTAGTAGCTTTGCTTGGTTGGCATTAAGAAATAATATTTTAACAAGTGATAGATTGGCTAGACTAGGCATAGTAGAACCATTTAAATGTGTGATATACATGGTGAGGATTTTGAAAATGTGGATCATTTGTTTATATACTGTCTATTTGCCTAATATTTCTAGGCTTTCATTAAAATAAAGTTATGTTGTTTTTCCCATTACCCAAAACTTTATGGGACCTCTTCACCAGTTGGCCTGTACTTTACAAGACATCATTATTTACATGTTTATGGAGGATACTTCTAGAAATAGTGGTATGGAATATATGGTGGGAAAGGAATAGGCATATATTTAGGAAGGAAACATCATCAATACAGTAGTTTCATGTATAAGTTGAGAAAGTTATTTCAAAGGTGACAAAATCTTAATGTTCAAGCATATAAAAATATATCTTCTCTCTTTACAAGTTGGGATGGGAACATTTGAAATCAATGGGAATACATTATTCTACCCTTCAGAGGTAGTTTACATCATCCAACTAAATAAAAGTTGGATAAGAATACAGTAAAGTGGTTGCCTCCTTCTCTAGGCTTTTGTAAGTTAAACTTTGATGGTGCTTCAAGGGGTAATATGAGCTTATTAGGGGTGAGAGTATGTATCCAAGATTATAAAGGTTCACTAATAGGTGCAAAGTCAATTCATCTCTCCAATGGAATGAATAACATAGAAGAGGCTCAAGCATTACTTCATGGTTTAAATTTAGAAATGAAGCCTACAGTACAAATAATTTATATAGAAGGTGACTCTCTAATAGTTGTAAATGCATGCAAAGAAAAGAGAGTACAAAATTGGCAGCTTAAATACATCCTGAAGAAGGTTTGGTTAGAGTTAAAAAAATTTCAAGTAATTTATATTTCTCATACCTACCGAGAAGGTAATAAACTAGCTGATCATCTTGCAAAAATGGGTTGTGAACAACAACTGGTGGAAACAACAAAGGTTAGTCATATTATTAATGTTTTTCCTCAACTAGCATAAATTTTAGATTCTAAAAATGTGTGCTAAAGGGGTCAAAGTTCATAGATTGGAGACAATAAAAGGTTTAAGGGAAGTGGAAAATGGGAACATCAATAGATTGTGGTGGATTAGCTATCAAATACAAGTGGTAATAAAAAATAGTAAGTATTTGGCTAAGGAGTTAGTCTTTTGTGGATAAGTCCAAAAAGTTTTAGACTTTGGACTTCAGGCATACCCTTTACTATGTGGACAAAGGAAAAGCAGCTCAAATTGAGTTAAGTCCAAAAGGATTTAGACACTTGTTGGCATACACCTCAACTTTATGTTGAAAGTATGGAGTATGGTGGAGTCCCGAACCCCAACACCTGTAGAGGATCGAACATTGAAAATCGGAGTAAATGCTTTCGCCTTAACAAGAATGTTAAGCATGTAGGATGATGAAAACCCGAAGGTCAACACCCAAAAGGGTTAAGCCTAAAAGCTTATGTTTGAAGTGTGGAGTATGATGGAGACCAAACCTTAACACCTGTAGAGGATTGAGCATCAAAGATCAGAAAAAAGACTTTCACGTTAACAAGAATGATAAGTATGCAGAATGATGAAGGGTCGAGTCTAAAAAATCATGCTCAAAGTACAGAGCATGGTGGAGTCCCGAACCTTAACACTTGTAAAGGATTGAGCATAAAAGATCGAAGTTAAGGATTTTTCCTTAACACAAATGGTTAGTATGAAAAATTCGGAAAACTCGAAGGCCGACACTCGAAAGAGCTAAATATAAAAGCTTTTGAAAGATAAGATCAAAAATCATGAGTTGGAGGTTAGGTCTATGCCTAATTGCAAAGTCAACTAAGTGGTAATTGGGAGAGAGAACCTCGAAATTCGACAATTTAAAGCTTTACTTCAGAGTTCAGAGGTTTAGAGTTCAAAGTGTTGGTTGCAATATGCAATGAATGGAGATGGTTATGTGGCATTTATTTATTGCATCACACAATTTATTACATTAAATATTGGGGATTTTAAAGTATCAATTAATTGTCACACCTATAATCACATGTGTGGAAATATTTCAAGGATTTAAACTTGTTGGCAAGGACAATAATCTAAAACCACCTTGCATCAACAGTAACCAACCTAAAAGGATAATATCAATAGGGTTTTTCATCTAATGTGTGCTTCTTGTGTAGGTATAGGGGAGGCAATCACATCATACGTCTGAATGAAACTCCAATAATTTCAAGATCATTTTTTAATCCTCTCCTAGGTGGCGGCTCATGTCATTATTAATGACATATATTGAGGTTTTTATCAACAATCACACTTTAGCACCTTATGCACATATATTGGCTAGAATGTGCAGTGCCCATCATTAAAAACCCTCTTCCCAATTTTCATAGCCATTCTAGATAGTTCATTTGTTCGGCTATTACTCTTTGGTATTTTTTATAGTGTGGGAAATTTAGGGTGGTGAAGAAGTGAATTTGAAAACAACATAGTTCTTCTATGGTGTAAAAGTAAGTTTCATGGAATACAAACCTTGAAACTTTAGGGTTTCCCTCTAACCCACAGAATGAGAGTGGTCGTTCACTAGTTTTCTATCCCATGAGGACCTAGAGGTGGTGTTCACGCTAGACTACCACATAATAGAAGATAGCATTTGCACAATTATGGGTGTAGAGGTCACAAGTCCTTAGTCTAGGCAAATTTTGTTCCCTTCATAGGTGCTTTCAATATTCCTTTCCAATGTGATGGATTTTTTGTAATCAATGGACGATTTTGAGGACATAGTGACCAAGGTTGTGAAAGATTACTTCATCATGGACAATGCAATTATGCAAAGTGTACAAGAATACGACCTATTCAAGGGGAAGGATTCATTAGAGGAATCTTCCCAAGGAAATATCTCAAACAACGGTGAGGGTTTGTGAGCATCTATGATGCCATGAAGACCACTCTAGAACATAAATGTGATAGGGTTCTATTGAGGGATCTTTATCAAAATGCATGAGATGTTGGTGTGAGCATGGAACTTAAGGAAAATTTCTATGCCATCATGTTCTTACTAAACCATGCCAGCCACCCAAATGTCATTATTGCTCCTCGTCAATTCTCTCAACTGGTTTAGGTAGACACATCCTCTTCCAACCACCAAGGTGAGAATTTTGTGGGTGGCTAATGCATGGAGGAATAGTAACCTTATTTTATCTCTACTGTCAGTGAATGGTCTTTCATAGCAATGTAAATAGTTATACTAGTATCCTGATTTATGTTAAAGATATACATCATTTTTTCCATCAATGATTCTCCTTTAAGTTTTGGTCTATAATCATTTAGTTGCATAAGCCGAGTCAACATATTGGTTCATGTACTTGTCTCGGATCTAGCCAGTTAACCGATACTAGCATTTTGTAATCTATTATTATTATAATAAAAATATATAGTCTATATGCCTTTTTCCTAAGAAAATACTACTATGCTTACATGTGTAAAAGAGAGAAAATAATGTGTGGGTGTTTGGGTGGGTGCCACCTCACAAGGGGTTGTGCAGGGTGGTTGTCGCATTGGCGGCTAAGTGGGCATTACTCTAGAATCTTTGATGATGTTGGCAATCATTCCCAAGCACTGTCTATACTTTCTAAGGTTTTTCACACATTTTTCATATGAAACGGTTTCATACAGCTTCTTGTGGCACATCTTCTAAAGGCATTCATTTAAGGTGGTGTAGCTAGGTTTTTATGGTTGCTCTTCATTGAAAAACTGATACATTTTCGATTCCCTTGCTGCCTTGTTTGATGAGGAAAAAATAACCTCATCGATATAGTGAATAAATACCCTTCCTCATATTTTCTAGCCCCTTTACTCTTCCAATTAGTTATCTTTAGGATTAATAAGTGCTTTCTTTTTGAGAAAAGTGTATAAAATTTATTTTCTGAAATTGCTTGGAATAAACTAACTTGCACTAACTTAATGGTTTAGTTTTTAAAGGAATGTATAGGTTTCCCATATATAATCAGTTGTCATACCCAGCTGGAAGAAGTCAACACTGAGGATTCAACGCAGACCCCATAAAGTTGAAGACAAGCACCATAAGTTTAGGTGCCGAAATTCTAAGGCACATGATGTATCGAGATTTTGTAGTTGTTTCGTTATTTTCTATTAAAGACTTATGGCTAACTTCAAGCCTCTTTAATGTTTCTATGTATGGACTCAAAGTTTGTTAGTTTGTTAAGATCAGTTAAAGACTTTTTCAGTGGTACTTTCCACCAGCTGAAATTTAGGATTCTATTAAACAATTTTTGTATAAATGTGTAACTTTCAAAAGTGATAAACAATAAGAGAATATCATTATGATGTTGTAATGAATCTCTAAGCTATGTTTCTGAACTACACTTTTATTATGAATAAAGAAAATCTTTCTTGCCTCATTTTATTTTATTAAGTGTTGTGAATGGAATTGTTTTGGATGGAGTAATTCTGGAGTTATCAAGTTTATGTGACCTGAGTTAGACATAGAAGAACCCACGAGCTAGCCACTCGAGGGACTATAGGAATAAATAGATAAGTATTTTTACTTTCAAAATTCTATTACTTCTATTCTATAAATGATAAAGTGTGAAGTTGAGCCTCTTTTCAACTCTGTTAATTAAATTTTTGGTGCTCCTACCCTTACTGTTAAGTTTCAAGTTGATATGTTATTTTCTGTTAGTTGTTAAGTTTGTTAATCCATTGCTAGTTATATGTTTCATAGTTTCTTTACATATTTTTCTTCTTCAACAATTTATTCACTTATTAGTTTAATCATTTTGATGCTTTCTAGTTTAGTTTTTATGCTTTTTAGACTAATAATTTCCTACTTTCTAGTTTAGTTCTTTCAAAGATTTCTAGTTTAGTGGCCTTCTAGTTTAAGTTTTATCTCACTTGCCCCATCTACTTAGAAAATATAAGAGAGATAGTTGAGGAGTTTCCTATTTCATATAGCCTTGAACACTACCCAGTTGATATTTGATGAACTTTTCCAACTAAAGAGATAGGACCTAATGACAACCTATCACTTTTTGGTGCCATTGCTGGGGACCTTCCTTTTCTAAGTGTTAGTAGGAGATACCTTGAATACCTCTTTTGAAAAAAAAAAATAGTCCTCAAGCTTCCTTTTTTGTATGGTTAGGAAATGAGGCCCCCATGGAAGATTCATACCAAGAACCCCCCAAATGATGTACCAACCACAAGTAGGGAAGAAGAAATCTCAACTCAAGAACTCTCTGAAGAATTGATTGACCAGGATCAACCTGAGACCTTCTTGTATAATCCAGAAAGAGAACATATAGTTGTAGAGGAGAATATTCTTCTCCAAACTCTGGAGCCTTTCCCATTTGAGAAAACCTTTGAAGAGGAACAAATCCCCTTCAACTTCATGGGTGGACGTAATCATAGAAATGTTGACACTAATCAACCACCACCACCACCACAAACATTCACTTATCTTATTGCTATTGATGTAGATGATGACACGACTATGAAAAATATTTTGCCAACTTTCTTACAAGCCTTCCAAGGTTTGTCTTTTGAAGAATCTGACCAATTTCTCTTTGAGTTTAAGGTCATGTGTCAAACATATGACTACAAGAATGATAACCAAAAACTAAAGCTTTTTCCCACTACTTTGAAGGACTCAACAATGTGTTGGTTCATGGGATTAGCCTCAAGATCTATAACCTCATGGGATGACATGGAATCTACCTTTTTGGATAAGTACCAAAGCTAATATAGAGTTAGCGATAGGAAGGAATAACTATTCAATCTAAGGTAGAACAAAGATGAGAGCCTAGAAGACTACCTAGATAGGTTTGTTTTCTTATCTCTAAACGGTGTGGCAAAGAAGCCATAAGTCTTGAGATTTTAAAGACCATATTTCTCAAGGGTCTTGATGATGATGCTTGAAGGAGCTTGGATTTATTGGGCAAAGGGAATGTGTTCCAACTGGGACTTGATGAAATCACTGAATTATGTCAAAACTTCTCTCGTACTCGAGGAGGAATCCAAAAGTCTACACTTTTCAAAGGTTCCAATGAGATAGGAAAACTACGTGAGGAGATATCCAAACTTAATATCAACATTTTGATTTAGTTAAATACCACGTTAGATGGAATATAGACTAAAATGCGAAACCCAAAGACCTTATCCATCTACTGCCCTAGGTGCCAGAATAAACATCTGTTAAGGGAACGCCCTTTGGACAAAGTTGAAAAAATTGTTGTTTGTCAGGTTTGTGATAAGGACCATCCCACTAACTAGTATGATATTTTGAACACCATTAATAATTCCAAGAAAAGAACAACCCCTATTGAGGAAGAAATCAACTTTGTAAATCAAAGAATTGTGGGGAATTTTTCCTATGGCCAAAATTCAAACCTTGCTTGGAGACCATAGAAAAACTAGAATAAAAATCAATAGGAAGCACCTTGGCCTCAAGCTCCACCTCAAGCACCATCTAACTAGGGAAATTAACCTTGGGGACCACTTGAATGGGAAAATTAGTCATGGGGAAACCCTCAATGGTCCAATCAACCTCAACATCAGTGGTATCCTCAAAATTCTTCTCCTCAATGGAATCACTCAGCATTAGTTTTACACTGGTCCTAGGAGGGGGCCCAATCAACAACATAATCTCTTACCACCTCCCTAGAACACTCAACAAACTGAGCAAGTTAATCAAACCCAAATTTTGATGCAACCTATTCTAAACCTAAAGAACAACTGTCAGAATGCCCCAATGTATCCTACTAAACAGGATAATGTTACTGGACTTAATTCCATACATTATGGAAATCTACAATTAAGATCTGGAAAAATACTTTAGCCATCGAGTATTGTTGAGATATTGGATGAGCCTATTAAGGAATCTACTGAGGCCACAACAACAACTCCCATATCTGTCAAACTAGCCCTAGAAATTACCCAAGACAAAACCTTTCCACCATCTCCAGTTGGAGCTTCTGACCTACCTCAGGAAGGGGAGGGTTAGTCTCCAACTAAAACTTTAAATAATTCACCCGTCAAAAACAAAACCCAAGCACCTTTTCTGGGGTGTCTTAAACCAACCACTGTGAAAGGTACTCCAAAAATGTCCTCGTCCACTGAAACTGCGTTGATACAAAAAATCAAACAGTTGCAAATTGAGGTTCCCTTACTACAAGCTACCAAGGATATTCCAAAGCTAAACCAATTGATCAAATAGTTGTGTATTGAGACTCTAGGAAGGAAACCAAAGAAAATAAACACTCTCCACACAAATGGTTATCTAGGCAACTTTTTAGCTGGAAAGACTACTTCTCCAAAATATGATGATCTAGGGTGTCCACTAATAATAGTAAAAATTAATGAGGTGGCAATACCTAATGCATTAGTAGACTTGGGAGTAGCCATTAACGTAATGATTTTTGATGTATTGGAAGAGTAAGGGCTTACTAATTTATGCCCCACAACTACAATTTTATAGATGGAAAATAAAGCCATAGCCATTCCCAAGGGTGTCCTTGAGAATGTTCTTTTCAAAGTCAATGGATGGGAGTATCTTGTAGAATTTCAAGTAATTCAGTCTCTTACACCAAAAGACATTTACCCTATAATCCTAGGGAGACCATGGCTTGCAACGGTTGTAGCCAAAATTGATTGTAGGGAGAGAGGAATGACCATTTCACATGGTCCAAATAGTAAACATTTATTCTTGTATCCTCCCGCCAAGCCTGTTGAATTTAATAAAGTCTGGGTTGATGAACCAAAAGGCCCCAATGGAAAGGAAAATTTAGCTTCATTAGCCATGGTAGTCATCAAACAACATGGTGAAGAATTGGAAGACGAATTAGAAAACAACATGGAAAATCTCACCATGGATTCAAGCGATGAGGAGATGTTGGACGTAGAAGAAATCTTAGGACAACCCATCAACATAGGACACACTAAATTCAATAGTACTAGTTTCATGGGATTGCCTTGTCCTCTAGCGAATATCATTCCAAATATAAAAATTTCTTTGAATATATTGCAAGACTTCATAAGACCATACCTCATAGCTGCCCCCTTAACACTTTGACAAGATCAATGTATACTATCGCATCCAGCCATCCGAGTGTTAAATCCATTATGTTGCTGCTAGGAAAAACTTTGAACATCAATAGATGGTTGAATGAGCTGGAAGAAAATAAAATATTTGATGTCTGGTGAATAGATCTAAAGATTTTTATTGGGACTACATGGATATGAGGGGAATACACCCTAGTGTGTGCACTCATCATATCTACACTGAGAATGTTTGACCTATTTGCCAACCCCAAAGAAGACTCAATCCTACCTTGAAAGATATCATTAAAACTGAAATTGATAAGCTCCTAAAAGTGGGGTTTATTTATCCCATTTCTGATAGTAAATGGGTTTCATCTTTGGTTGTGGTTCCCAAAAAGAATGGGAAGTGGAAAGTATGCATAGACTATAGGGAAGTTAACAAGGAAACCCAAAAAGATTATTTTCCCCTACCATTTGTAGACCAAGTTCTGGATAACTTGGATGGGAGAAAATATTTCTCGTTTCTGGATGGATTTAGTGGGTACAACCAAATATAGGTGGCAGAAGAAGATCAGGATAAAACAACCTTTACATGTCCATGGGGGACATTCACATATAGAGTTCTTCCCTTTGGATTGTGCAATGCTCTTGCAACATTATAGAGAGCCATCCTGGCTATATTTTTTGAGTTGGTAAATGAGTGTGTGGAAGTGTTGAACCACCAAAAAGGAAGAAGGGAAAGAGGATTCCCTAATGAGCCTCTAGGTTTTTTCACCCTAGAAGCTAACTTTTGGATGAATGGCTCTCTTTCACACTTCTTTCATCTTAGGGTTCATTCAAAGGGTGTTAGGGGATTAGAGTGATGTGTGTGGAGTTCCCTAAATGAAATTAACATAAAATGAAAGCTAATCTAAATGTAACCATGAATGCAATAAACTATGAAATGTAACTATGCTGGAAAACACATGATGATATGCTAACAATCTAAGAAATATAAACAAACAAGTACAAAAATGAAGGGAAAGGAAAGGTGTGCACCTGGAATTGGAAGATGAATGATTTGGAGGTCAAGAAGGCTACTATTTTTGATGTTGATGTCGAAAGGGACACTTGTGCCAATCAGGGTGACCTAGCCCCAGATTCTTGAAAACTGGTTCGAACCCTGTTTTTGTCAAATGGGTGTCCATAAATGTCAAAACCATAAAAAGGCCTATCCAAAGGGACTAGGTCACCATTCTTGGTGACTTAGTCCTCTTCAAGATTTTTAGAATTTCTGAGGAGGAAACAGAAGCTCTAGGTTTGCACCCTAGTTCTTCACAATTTACCACTTCTGAAACTTTGATATTCAGGCTTGAGAGTGATTTTTGGTGGATGATTTGACCTTGCAAGCAAGGATAGGTCTTCAAAAAGTCTATAACGCCTTCAAAGATCTTCAAAGTACCTCAATCTACAATCACACAAGGAGAGAAAGAGAAAAATGTTGATTATTAGGGATTAGGGGTTTGCCTTGGTCAAACCCCTTTTAGGTAACTAAACCAAAGTAAAATAGAAATGTAAAGCATGAATATGAAATAATGGAAGAATGGAGTAATTTACCTTGCCTTGATGAGAGATATTATGTTGTTACAACAATCAACCCTTGAATGCTTCAGAAATGATATCTTGTTGACTTGGAAGGTAAAACCCTAGTTTGCTTGAGGAGTGGATGAGGAGAGAAGAATTGTATCTTAAGAGGGAAAAATGAGTGGTGCATAATGATAAATTATGGTTTTGAGGCTTATTTATATAATTTATGCCCTAATTTTCTTGAAATGACACCATATTGACCGACCTTAGGGTTTTAGAGACCAAAATCTTGACAGAAATTAACTTAAAATTGAAATTTATGCCACATGGGACTAGGTCGCCCAAGGTGGCGACCTAGTCCACTTGGGAAAATTACATTGTTTTTTGATAATTAAAATGTAATTATTTATGTTTTTCGGGATTATCTCACAAAACACATTGAATTTGGGAATGTATGTGTATTAAGGGGTCATATTGGCATAAAATGTGTTGATTAAGTGATGGCAAGCCTAGGAGAGTGTGAAAATGTTTTACAACACCTTTCAACACTTCGACACAAGGCTTGGAAAGGTGTAAAAATAGACTGAAAAGGGTCAAAAATCCATAGGCAAAGGTCCAAATGAGTGAAAAGTGTCAAAGTCCACACTTTTTGGTGACACAAGTGTATATAGATGATGTCATTGTGTACGGTTCAAATTTTGATGAAGCTCTTCAAAGCTTAGACAAAGTGTTGAAGTGATGTGAGGATGATCATCTATCCCTAAGCCATGAGAAATGTCTGATAATGGTAGAATAAGGAATTGTGCTGGGACATCACATCTTTGCTGATGGAATAAAAGTTGATCCAAAGAAATCAAAGTGATACAACAACTGGTCACCCCAAAAACTAGACTGATGTTAGAAGTTTCTTAGGGAATGTTGGATACTACATAAGATTTATAGAAAACTTTAACAAAATTGCAGCTCCTATGGTTTCTCTTCTCTAGAAGAATGTGGTGTTTACCTAGACACTTGAGTGTTAGTCATCATTCAAAATCATCAAGAAGAAGCTTATCTCAGCTCTTGTCCTTCATGGACCTAATTGGAACCTACCATTCCATATTTATGCTAATGCATTTGATGATGCTATTGGAGCGGTCTTAGGACAAGAAGATGAGAATGGAGGGAAGTATGCTATATACTTCATTAGTAAGAATCTGACTCCAACAAAAAGGAATTACACAACAGAGAAGGAATTCTTAGTTGTAATTCATGCAATTAAGAAATTTCAACACTACATTATAGGATATAAATTCACGGTGTAGATAGACCACTCAGCCATAAAATACCTTATGAATAAACCTGTAGTGAATGGGAGGATAATCAGATGGTTGTTGCTTCTTCAAGAATTCAATGTGACAATTATTGACAAACCAGGGAAATTCAATGTAGTTGTGGATTTCTTATCCTAAATTAAACAAGATGATGGTGAATGTGCTCCGGTATAGGATGAATTCCTAGATGAGAATTTGTTTTCCATCTCTACTAAAACTCCTTGGTTTGCCGATATTTCCAACTACTTGGCCACATCAGAAGTACCACCTACTTTTACATCTAAACAAAATAAATGCCTTATAAGGGAAAGATCCCCTTTCAAATGGATTAATGAGATACTATTTAGATGCAGGCCTGATATGGTTCTACGACGATGTGCTAGGGAAGATGAAACCTTTAGTATCCTAAGAGCTTGCCACGATGATCCTTCTGAAGTACATTATTTTGCAAAGAGAACATCCCATAAGATCTTAGGTGTAGGGTACTACTAGCCCTCTATGAATAAGGATGTCAGGAAATATTTCCACCATTGTGATGAATTTCAAAGGGTAGGGAGACCAAAAAAATCTAAAGAAATGCCCCTTCAACCCCAGGTAGTCCTTGAACCATTTGAAAAGCGGGGTTGGAATTTATTGGTCCAATAAATCCAACCTCACAAGGGAAGGAGTACATTCTGGTTTGCACCGATTATCTGACTAAGTGGGAAGAAGTTCAAGCTCTACAAGTTTCTAGGGAGGAGTAGGTGCCTGATTTCCTCTACAATAAAATTTTCCTCAAGTTTGGAGCTCCTAGGACAATTGTTATAGTCGAGGGTCCTCAGTTCATGTCTAAGGTTCTGTTAGCCTTCACCAACCATTTCTAGGCTATCCATAAGAAATCATCACCCTATGACCCTCAGGAAAATGGTCAGATGGAAGTAACTAACACAGAGCTCAAAAACATCTTAACAAAAGTAATGTCATCAGGAAGAAAAGATTGGGCTAGGAAACTACTTGAAGCCGATTGGGCTTATAACATGATGTGGAATTCAACCACTGGGTTTAGTCCATACGAGCTAGTCTTTGGGAAGAAGGCTCTCTTACCAATTGAATTGGAACTCCAGACATTGAGAACAACCATGGAGTTAGGTATGGATCTTAAACACACCCAGGTAGAGAGAGTCTTGCAACTTAGCGAGTTGGATGAGCTCCATTTGGATGGTGTCCATTAAACTGAGCTGGTGCAACAACAACGTAAATTTTGGCATGACAATCATATTAAGGAGAGAGAGTTCCATAATAGGGATTGGGCCCTGTTATTCAACTCCAAATAAAAAAATCATCAAGGAAAACTTAGAACTCATTGGCTCGACCCATACAAAATCTATGAGGTATTTTTAAATGTGTCGATCCAACTAAAACCCATCGATGGTGATACCAGAACCCTCCTAGTCAATGAACATTGATTACACATCTACCATAAACTAGTCAATAAAGAAGAATTCACAAAAATGGTAGAGATGCAAGGAGAAATCTAATGCATTGAATCTGCTCTTGTAGAGATGATATAGTTTTAGTTTTGTCTTCATATTAAAAAATGAGAGAACATGTGTATAATTTTTCTTTCAAATCATTTCTTCTAAATTTTTTCATCTCTTGGACTTAACTAATTTTCGTTTTTATTCTTGCATGACTTCATTTTTCCTTAGAAACAATTTCTGACACATCTTGTTGCAGTGCTCTGAAACTTGTTAGTTCGGTTGTTGCGGTGCTCTGTGATTTGTTATTAGATCTAAGACGATTTCTTTAAGAGTGCATATCGATTATAGTCACAAACTCCAAATTAATAAAAGGAAATTAAAACACAACATAATAGAATTAATGGAATTAACAAAAGTGGCAAAATTCAAAATGAGAGACAAGAAAGAGAATGCAAACAACGTGATAACGGATTTCATTGTAAGAACGATTACGTCTCCGGGCCCCTCTCCAAAGAGTAGACCGATCCGATTAAAATCTCCAGAAATTTGACATTACAACTGCTACAAAGCTTTTCCCTTCAAGCACGATGGAATTCCAACATTCTCTCGACGTACAGGATCAACAATTCATTTCTCCAAAATTCTCCTAAGTCTTCACCACCTGAATGTCCCTTAAGCCTCTAATCGCCCATTTTTATATTGAAAATTTAATCAATTTGGTTACTAACCAATTGATTTTATAAAACAACCTTATCTCTCCATTTTTACAAATACAACTTAAAAATCCCCCTTATATACACAAAAATCTTCAAATCTCCTGTTTTACATTATTTAAAGAAAAATATAAAATCCCTAAGTGCCCTTAATTTTGTCATATCTAAGATTATATTGTTAATGGGAGTTTGTTTGTTTAATCCTTTTAGAGGACTTTGTTTTAAATTTGGGCTTATTAATTATTCCTTACCACCCATTAATCTAGTGGTTGAAATTATATATTTTTAAGGGGAATATTTTAATTTTTTTTGTTTTACCAAGTAAATCCCACTTTTTCCTCCTTCAAATTTTCCCCAAGTAAGCATGCACGTGGGAGGTAGGTGTGGGTTTTGTTTTCCTTGTTTTAAGGCTTATTTTAGCTTTGTTTTAAGGCTTAGGATTAGGTGCATTTTTTTTAAATTATTTTTTTATTCATCCTGATTTTGCCACATGTCAACATGTGATTGCTGATGATGATGATTGGATGATGACCGTACCATGCTGATATCATCATTGTACATGGTCAACTCTAGTCAATTATGACCTTTGACTGCTTGTAACTTGGGAAAACAGAGTCCAATTCACACGAAATGAACACCATTGGAAAGCTCTCAATGAGCTCTTCGCTTGAGACCAATTTTGATTAGGCATATCTTGGGCTTCGTAGCTCCGTTTGAATCCGTTCAAATTGCATTGGAGTCAGAATTCTGAACTCTTCCTGATGATGCCGATTATGGAGATAAAAGAGAAACTTCAATTTTTGACGAAGATCCTCTGGATCAGTCCTCCCCACTAGAGAGCTTTTGGACCCCCGAAAGCTTGATTACTCAGAAAGTAAGTGAGGGTAAAGCTCCCTCACTTTACCAATATCCATCCAATTTGCCTTGCTTCGATGCATCCCCTTTAATCCCACTATGAGGTATTCAATTGATCCTCTTCGTGAAGTCTTGACATTCCTATCGAGGATGATATCTTCAGGCAACTCTGACATCTACTCTAGTGAAAGATCATCAATTAATGGAACCTAAATGGTTGTTTCTTCATCCAGTATCATTGGAGGCTCGTACAACTTCAAATTATCAATGTTGATAACTAAATATATGTGCATGCATGGAGGAAGATTGAGGCAAAAATCATTGGTTCCAATGTTTTCCAAGATCTCAAAGGGACCGTATCAAATTGGCTTGAGCTTCCTTCCTTCACCCTGCATTCTTTCCTTGTTGATATGTAACCAAACACGGTCACTGACTTGAAAATGATGATTGGTACAATGTTTATCATGTCGAGCCTTGTATTTGGCTTGGCTCTTTTCCAACTGTGCTTCTACTACCTGATGGATGGCTTGGACTTTCTGCATAAACTTTAAAGCCCTTTCTGCATCATGGCATCCATCTTCAATGTCATATTTTCCAAAGGAAAAATCCATCAAATTCTTAGGCACATAACCGAAAAAAGTCTCAAAAGGAGACCTCTTTGTAGAAGAGTGTTTTGTATGGTTGTAATCATGCTACACATAATAAAGACTCTCATCCCACAACTTGGGATGCTTGTTGCAGTAACCTCTAAGCAAATGCAAAACTGTAATTTTTACTACCTCTGTCTACCCGTTAGTCTATGGATGGAAGGTTGTACTTTTCTTCAGTTTGGTATCCATAAGTCCCTACAAAACTGACAAAAACTCCCTTAGGAATCGAGAATCTTGATTCGATACAATGGAAGTGGGTAACCTGAAACAAACACATACAAATTGAAAATACATTTGAGCTGTTAGTTCAATAGTGACTTGTGTTTTACATGGCATTAAGATACACATCTTGCTGAACCAATCAACTACTACATAAAGATAGTCATGATCCTTCCTAGACATAGGTAAACCCCCAACAAAATCCATAGACACACTTTCCCATGGATGGGATGGAACAAGTAATGGTGTGTACAACCCCAATTTTTTGTTACTAGGTTTACTAGTTGCACACATAACACAACCCTTAATATATTTTGTGACAGTTTCCTGCATTTTAGGCTAGTAACAATATTTATGCAACTGAGTGACTGTTTTACTTACCCCAAAATGTCCTACAATCAAAGAGGTATGAGATTCATGGATCACATGTGCTTGTTCATATTTTGGAACACATATCTTGCCCAAATGATACAAAAGTTTATCCTGCACATAGTAATCTTTCTCTTCTATTTGTTTGCTTGAAATTAGAGCTAAATAAATATCCTTAAAGTTTCCTTCGTTAGCATATTGTTCCTAAAATTTTTCATGCACCATGGAACTACCTTTAAGGATAATCAATGAGTTCTTAATAGGAGGTCTAGAAAGCATAACTGCTTCTTTGTTATGGGTACCTTTCTTATACTTAATTACCAAGTGAAACTATTGTAAAAATCCCTTCCACCTGAAATGCCTACTTTCTTGTAGTTTAGACTGTGAGTGCAAGTATTGTAGTGGTTGGTGATCAGTGTGGATTACAGTTTCTTTCCCCATTATGTAATGTTTCCATTTTTTAAGACTCTGAACTAAAGCATAGAGTTCCTTATCATAAGTAGGATAGTTACTTACTACTCCTGATAAGGTTTCAGAATGGTATCAGATTGGTTTACCTCCCTGCGTGAGAAGAACTTCCATGGAAAACCCGCTTGCATTAGTCTCAATGTCAAATGGTTGATGTAGATATGGTAAAGCCAAAACTGGTGCAATGCTCAAATTGTCCTTCAAAGTGTTGAAGGCATTCTACTATGGACCTCCCCACTGAAATTTTCTCTTTATACTTGTCAATGCATGCAATGATGATGCAATATAGGAGAAGTTTGTAATGAACTTTCTCCAGTACTAAATTGCACCTAAGAAACTTCTGACTTATGCTACAATACTTGGCTTAGGCCAGTTTACAATAGCTTCAACCTTCGTAGGGTCTCCTTTCAATTGACCATTCCCTACGACATAGCCTAAGTACACTAGAGATGTCTTTGCAAATTCACACCTAGACATCTTTACATAGAGTTTTTCTTTTCTCAAAACATCAAAAATTTTCTTTACATGATTTACATGATCATCCCAAGACTTGCTAAATATAAGAATATCATCTAGATAGACAATGACAAAATCATCAATGAAAGGATGAAATACATTGTTCATGTCTGTCATGAATGTGTCGGGTGCATTACAAAGCCCGAAGGGCATAACCAACCATTCATAAAGTCCCTGTTTTGTCTTGAAATTAGTTTTCCAAATGTCATCTTTTGCAATCCTAATCTAATGATAACCACTTCACAAATCTAATTTAGTAAAGTAAATTTCATGTTTTAACTGATCAAATAAATCATCAATTCTTGGAAGAGGATACCTATTTTTTACTGTTATTTTGTTCAGGGCATGATAGTGAATGCACATTCTCCAAGTTTCATCTTTCTTTGGAACCAGTAAAATCAGAGAACCACAAGGAGATGTACTAGGATGGATGACTCCTTTCTCCACTAACTCTTGAACCTGTTTCTTGATTTCTTCATTTTGCATAATGGACAAACGGTACAAGCCAATGTTAGGCAATGGCACATCCTGTTGCAACTAGATTTCATGTTGTATTTCCCTCTTGGGTGGCAACCCCTTTGGTTCCTGGAACAATTCATCATAAGCGGAAACAATTTTGACCATGTCAACCTTATGTTTTGGGGCACACCCCTTAAATTCCTTAGAGTTATCTTCTTCTTTTTCCTTTACAAGAATTAACACAAAGTTCTTACTGGAGTTGACTAATCTTTTCATTTGACCAACATTAACTAGTGTGAGATTAGTCTTGACCTTGTGTGCACATACAATATATTCTATCCCATATTTAAAGAGATGATACTTGTATTCCCCCTTGTAAAATATTTCCTTTCTATCATATAGATAAGGACTCCCTAACACAAGCCCAAAAATATCTAGAGGTACAACATCTACTTCTACATCATCAATGAAATTAGTAATGATGGAAAAACATAGTTTGCACTATTTTGTCACCCGCAACTGTGCATCATTACATACCCATCCAAGCGGATAGGGCTTAGGATGAGAAGTAGTAGTTAGATTCAATTTCTTAACAACCTCTTCAAAAATCAAGTTGAATTGAGAACTCGAATCAAATAGTGTGTCAATCTTTGTGTGTTTAGTTATCACACAAATGTGAAACAGTTCATTTCACTGTTTATCAACTTTAGGGGTGGATGCTTTACTTGCATTACTTGTACTTGCATTAGAAATACTTGCATCAGAAGAAAGAATTATACCTTTCCCTTTAACTTGGATCCCAACAACAATGATAGTTGACTCATCTCTAGAATCAAATCCAAGATCCTGTTGAATGATAGCAACAATAGTCTTTTGTTTGCATTTATAGCCTCCAAATTTTTTTGGCCTCGCCTCCAGATGCAATTTCTAGCACCTCGATTCATCATGCCCCTCTTTCTTATAGTGTGAGCATGTGGGTTTTTCACCCTCTTTCTTCACCGTAGTTGTCTTCTTTCCTTTACCTTTACCTTTACCTTGGCCTTTACTCTTAGGTTTCCCCTCAGACTTAGATGGTTTTTTATCAAACTTATCAATGAATGATCCCTTACCTTGAGACTCTAAGTGGGTATCTTGGACACAAACTTCATCTAGGTTATTGAGATTCAAAACCAAAATTGAATGTCTAAGGTAGGAATGAAGACCTCCTATGTACTTCAACAAAGTATCCTGGGTGTACAAAGGAACATCTAATGCAATAGCCCTTTTATGAAATTCATGAGTGTACTCGTAAAGAGACTGACCTTTCCCTTGCGTGAACATTTTCCAATTCATTATTAATTGTTGCATGTAGCCTAAGGGATATAATTGCTTTTTAAGAGCACTTACAAATTATGTCCAGGACAAGTTGACTTTACCATGTCGAGAGAATTCTTCCCTAGTCCTACTCTCCCACCAAGTTAGAGTTGTACCCCCTAACTGAAGAGTAGCAAGATAGATCCTATCAAAATCATATAAGAGGTTTTGGACTCTATAATAGACTTCAACCTACTGAATCTAGTCATCTAGTTTTTCAACATTTAATTCACCACAATACTTTGGTAAGTCAAATTTGACATCTAATTTAATTCAGGGCTTATGTGCACCCTTAAAAGGATTAAAAGGCAAAGAATGAGTAGAAGAGGGAGAAGACAAAGAGGAGGGAGGAGAAGGAGAAGAGGGAGGTGTTTTTAGAGGCTCAAGATCATCTTTTGATTTCTTTCCTTTGCCTGCACGAGCTTCATGTCTTTGCTTCCCTTCTTGCCTCTCTTGGAATAAGAATTTCGACCATGGACTTCATGTCGAGAAAAGCCTTCCAAAAATCCTTCTCATCAAGCTCTGAACTTTTTCCATCATTTGGATCTACCATCTATGTTCATGGATGAGCTCTTCGTCTTCCAATCTTGGGGTTGTATTTTTCAAGCTTGCCTCTGCCTTGTTGAAGCTGGGAGTGTGTAAGAATTCAAATTTGTAATACTAGTCAAAACACAACTCTGATACCAATTTGATCTGTTATTAGATCTAAGATGATTGCTTTAAGAATACATATCGATTACAATCACAAACTCCAAATTAATAAAAAGGAAATTAACACACAAGATAATAGAATTACCAAAAGTGGCAATATTCAATGAGAGACAAGAAAGAGAGAATGCAAACAACGTGATAACAGAGTTCGTCATAAGAATGACTATGTCTCTGGGCCCCTCTCCAAAGAGTAGACCGATTTGATTTAAATCTCCATAAATTCGGCATTACAACTGTTACAAAGCTTTTCCCTTCAAGCATGACGAAATTCCAACATTCTCCCGACGTACATGATCAACAATTCATTTCTCCAAAATTCTCCTAAGTCTTCACCACTTGAATGTCCCTTAAGCCTCTAACCCCCCATTTTTATATTGAAAATTTAATCAATTTGGTTACTAACCAATTGATTTTACAAAACAACCTTATCTCTCCATTTTTACAAATACAACTTAAAAATCCCCCTTATTTACACAAAAATCTTCAAATCTCCCATTTTACATTATTTAGAAAAAACATATAAAATCCCTAAACCCCTTAATTTTGTCATATCTGAGATTATATTTTTTACAGGAGTTTGTTTGTTTAATCCTTTTAGAGGACTTTGTTTTAAATTTGGGCTTATTAATTATTCCTTACCACCCATTAATCTAGTGGTTGAAATTATATATTTTTAAGGGGAATATTTTTGTTTTACTTGTTTTACCAAGTAAAGCCCACTTTTTCCTCCTAAAAATTTGCCCCAAGTAAGCATGCACGTGGGAGGTAGGTGTGGGTTTTGTTTTCCTTGTTTTAAGGCTTAGGATTAGGTGCATTTTTTATTTTTTTAATTCATCCAACTTTTTCCACATGTCAACATGTGATTGCTGATGATGATGACTGGATGTTGACCGTACCATTCTGACCTCATCATTGTACCTAGTCAACTCTAGTCAACTGTGACCTTTGATTGCTCGTAACTCGGGTAAACAAAGTCCGATTCGCACGAAACAAACACCGTTGGAAATCTCTCGACGAGCTCTTCGCGTTGAGACCAATTTTGATCACTTTTGGAGACTTCAAATTTTGACCCTTTTTTTCTCTATCTTGGGCTTTGACTTGACCAAGGTTTGACTAGGATATCTTGGGCTCCGTAGCTCCGTTTGACTCCGTTCAAATTGCGTTGGAGTCAAAATTTTGAACTCTTCCTGATGATGCCAATTCTGGAGATAAAAGAGAAACTTCATTTTTTGATGAAGATCCTCCAGATCACTCTAGAACCTGTTGGCTCTATTCATGCAATGCTCTGGAACTTGCACGACTCATTGGTGATGTCTCTCATTTTGATCCTGCATTTTGGTACATCTCTTGTCGATGTTTTGGAAAGTCAAGATCCAAGTTGTACGTTATCCTTTCTTCTCCCGGTTGCATCTTCCAATGATGCTCCAAAAATTTTCTTGTCGCATTCTAGTTGCATCCCTCATCAATGCTCCAAAATTTTGTTGTGCCTCCTTACTGGCGACATCTCTCGATGATGCTCAAAAAATTTGGTTGCTGCTCCAACTGCATCTCTTGATGGTGCTCTGGAAACTTTTGGTTGTTGCTCCAGTTGCATCTTTCGACGATGCTCCAAAAAATTTTGGTTCCCGCTTTAGGTGCATCTCTCGACGATGCTCCAAATTTTTTTGTTGCTATGTTCCGATAGCGTCCCCCCATCGATGCTCCAAAAATTTTCCACTTTATTTTCTAGCCGCATCTCCCACCGATGCTGCAGAACTTTGTAAATTATTTCTCTTTTCCAATGCTTTGATTTTTCCACATGCTCATTACCCATTTTTTTGTTATTCACCTTGGAATCCACGCTATATAATTTTATTTCACCTGATAATATCATATCCTCTCATAATAAATGAAATTATTATGAAAATATTTTCGTAATAATGAACTCTGTCATTATTTGCTATCCCATCCATCTCATAATAAAATTTGTTGCCACCCTTGCCAATTATACAACTAATTTGTTATGTTAGAAAAGGTGAGTGAAATTCAAGTTAACAACAGGATGTAAGGTAAGTAAATTTTTGCTTAAATTTAGTAATTATTTTGAATAAAGGTTAATTAATTGGTACAAGTCCTTTCCTTCCTCATTTATTAAATTGCACCATTGAGTGATCGCATAAAGTATGACTACACTTGCACATTTTCCCATGCATAACTACCATAATTATATAGTAGAGCTCAAACAAGACGAATTAATTATTTCCCTCCATTGGTTGTGTTAAGACTATATCCTCTATCTTTTGAAATTTAATTGCTTAAACCGAGTATTTTTGAAGTATTTATGCAAAATTGAGCAGAGGAATCAAGGGAGAAAAGATGGGAGGAGCTAAGAAGTATGAGCCAACTTCAGTAGAAAAATTGCTAGCATTGGGCAATATTGCAAGTCTATTTCAAAAAGTAGGGTGGCTTGAATTCATCAAGAAGTTTGAGGGATATTTAGAGCAATTGGTGAAGGAATTTGTAGAGAACTTTTTAGATGGGAAAACTATGGTATGAGGCAAGCGTTTCTGGGTGAGTTCAAATATTATCTCTCGTATCTCTAGTCTAGAAAATTGGGGTATTAATTTAACTGAAACCATACAAATCACTTATCAGAGGATGGTAGAACTGTTCCATAGGCAGGGTGAGCCTCAACGTCTAGTAACTATGAGCACTAGGGGGCAAAATAAAGGATTCCAAATAATTTCAATCCCTAAACCTTGGAGAACCATTGTAGCATGGATAATCAAGTACTTAACCTATGAAAGGAAAGTAACTATAGTAGTAGGTCCCCCTTTTTAGTTTTTAACCCATTTACACCATGACACTGAAGACCCTGCTCTTAAGGTTAATGTCCCTACATTTTTGTGTGATTCAGTTATTGGGATGATAGAAAATTATAATATTGGTATAGGGCCACTTAAGCATCATGACCTAATCCAGTTGATTTACAAGTACCATTTTCGCAAGAAACTAGAAAAGAAATGTCAAAAATTTCTACAAAAATTTAAAAAAGAGGAGTCTGATAAACCTTTTGAAGGAGGGTCATCAAAAAAAGTGGTTCACTCTACAGGGGAACCCTCCTTTGAGGCTCTTGATGGTCTTGAATTTCATCAGATCTTATTTTCTCTTGGTGAAAATGCGCTAGAAACCTTGCCTAATGTCTAAGAAACTCAAGAATAACTGAATGTAGAAATTATACATTCTAAGGAAGAGGAACCTCATTGCAAGAGGAAGAAAAAAACCAAAGCTGCCTCACAAATAAACCCTCCTTTACAGAGAAGCAAATGAATATCTACTAAGTCCAGTGAGAGTGTGCCTCTTGATACACTGAATGCCCCTAAAAAGAGGAAATCTAGGACTACAAATCAAACAGTGGATATTGATATCCCACCTGGTAATGAGGAAATAAGGGAAAGTGATCAATAGGTTGATCAATATCCAAGGGTGGAATTGGAGAATTTTTCATCTCCAGTAGAGAAAGAAGAGGATGGGGAATAATCACCCCATGTTGCAAATATTGAGGATGATACCGTAAGGCAATTTTCCCCTTGTTGATGGTCAAAATAACACAACATTAAAACATAATATTTCTACCCTATTTCTCCTGAAAAAGATAAATAACCTATAACCACCTATCTTCCAAGGTCTCTATAGTTGGTTCTCAACTATGCTGATGTTGTTTAATGGCCTATGAAACTATAATGCTCAAGGGGCCTTCTGGTAAAAAGGAACAAGCTACATAATACAAATTAATCTAGCATTTGGGGGGTGTAAACAAACATCAAAAGATAAAATAGGGCCCAGGAAAGAAAATTATAAATGTAAATTTCTTTTAATTCAAACATATAAACTTAATAATGAGCATTTCCTCCAAACAACTAAAACCATAAAATGATACAATCCATAGAATATTCTGCACCATTGCACTCATTCATAGTGTTAATTAAAGACATGTAATCATTCATCATCACTAAACTTTGAAATCAAACAAGAACACATCACCAACTCATTATTAAGATTTATAGATCAATAAACACCAAGAAATTCCATTCATAGATAACTCAGTGAAATAGTCTCAAATTCAGAATCTTCTATTGATTTTCATCAAATAAGAGACATTTATGCAAACCATTCACTGGCATACGAATGACTATTGTTCATCAAAATTACCATTAAAATTTAGTTTGGAAATAACATAAACTGTATTAAAATTTGTAAAAATGTCTAAGTATCTTTGCATAAAATTGTAAAGCTTCTAAAAATGGTTAAACTATCCTAGATCTCTCTTTAGGCAACCAATATTGACTTCAATTAGCCGAACTTTACAAAATGGAGAAATTCTACATATAGACTTATTCAACACTAATTCCTCTCATCAAAAATTATGATCCACAATCTGAGGTTTCAGATCCACAATTGCAGGGACACTCAGATAACTCCAGTCTCTCTTTTTTTGTAATCACTACAGCTGAATAGATATGCCAGCTACTCCTTCAACCAAAATCAATACTCCTAGTCTTCATCCAGATCACTTTCCATCACCATAATTTTTTTCTGACCGACAATTCTTCTTCCCAACCATCCCTTCACTCAAAAATTCATCCCAAAAAGATATTGTTGTCCACCAACTAATTAATTTTTTTTATTTTATTTATCACCTTCATGTTGGGTCTCAAGGTACTCATCATAATTGGAAAATACTTGTTTCACTGCATCATCATCTAGACCATCAACCCAATCAAATTTTAATTTAGATTCATTAAATCTCCTTTCAACCATATCAACAGTTACTTTCATTTGGCCAACATCCTTGGCTGCCCACCGAAAGTCACATCTCAGCTCCAACAACCTGTCCATAAGTGGAGACTCATCAATGTCTCCCTCCTTCAACATCCCATCCAACTGCTTCTCCCAAGCATCCTTGACCTCTCCCAATGGTTCAAGCCTGTGATATGGAGGTAAGGTTTTTCCAATAAATCATCAAATGATTTCTTCAAAGATACCTATATGCTCAAATATCTCATGAACACTCTTGAGCATAATTATCTTGTGTTCAATGAGAATTTGTGAATTAAAAGCAGAGATATGAATTGAATTTGTAATAAATTGGGAATCTTCCTCACCCAAAATTTGGAACTAAACCTGCTTTTTATCGAAAATCTTATCAATTGCCCTAAGCTTTCCTAGATATTCCCTGAGTTTCTCTTCTTCTTCCCACCATTGGTTCATAGATTCTTCTATAGATTTGACTAAATTAAGCCCCCTGAAGTAATACTTAAAAGATTCATCTAAAAATTTATCCATATCTACTTAAAAAATATATAGCCAATTATCAACCCATGTAGCTTTCCTTTTTATTTCAGTCAAATAATCTACCTATTTTCTAATCATTAGAATGAGGACCTCTGAAGATGTGGGCTACTCAGGAGTAGATGAAATTAACTCCTTCAAGAAATATTTAATTTTGTTCACTTGAGCCTTAAGCTCATCCTTTGCCTTCTTATCTTTAATAAGTCTAGACTTGGTAGTAGTGGGAACAATATCAATTAAATTCATTTGTTGATTCCTAGTGTGTTTTCCCAAATTAACAATACTTATATGATAATCTTTGGGCTGCAACTCTCTATCATCTTTATTAGCAATTGGAGTAGAAATTTCAGCTACCAAATCTCCTTCATCAGTAAGTCTAGATGAATGCATTGCACAAGCCTTCTTCTTTGCCTTCACCTTTTCAATTTCTTCCCTCATATCATCCCACATTACTGGTTGGGCCTGTACTTGTTGCCTCTTCTCTAAATTCAATTTCAACCAAGTAGGTGCAGCTAGTTGAGTAGAGACTTGTTGAATGCTTGGAGGTGTGGAGGAAGTTATGCCAATAGTCTACTAAGAATAAAATTTATGAAGTTATTCTTACTCTTTTGTAATATCTCTTGCTCTTTCCTTGCATTCTCAACCTTTATTTCTTCTATCTTCCTTAGTTCTTCCTCCTATTTGGCTGCCCCCTCTTCATCTTTTAACCTCTACTTCTCTAATTCTTTAGCTCTGAGCTCTTCTTCTGCAGCCTTCTCTTGTGCAAATCTCCTTTCTAATTCCAAGTCCTCATCTTTGGCCTTTTTTCATGCTTGAGCTTCTTCCATTTCCCTAGCTAACTCACCAACTTTTCTTTTATTTTCTTCTTCTTGGGAAACTCCTTCATCAACTAACTTCTATGCATCTTCCATCAATTCCTATTGTTGTTTTTATGTTAACACATCATTCAATTCTATTTGTTAGTTGTGCAGACTCCCAATTTCAAATTCCTTTTCCTCCTCACCTGGGTCTTCCTCTACCTTCCTTAAATATTCTTCCCATTCGGGTGCTTCTCCCTCTTGGGATGGAGGTATTTTAGAATTAGATGAAATATCTTGCACATTTACCTTAGCCTATCCCTCTTCTTCAGTAACTGGTACCCCTAAAGTTGATGGAATCATAGGATTACTTCCCTCAGCTTGTGGGGGAACAACAAATTATTTCTCTACAACACTTTCTTCACTCGGGTGAATAACAGTTAAAGGTACAACAACAAAACCGAAAGTAACCCCTGTAGCAGCCACCTCATAAGTAACCTTTGCTTTATGAAAATCATCATCTATTTTTTGGAATGTTACATATTCTCCCTCTATTTGTGGAGGCTCCTTAGTGGCTTGTTATACCATTGCAACACCCTTTTTTAGTCTCTTATATTGGTTAGTCTCTGTAGAAGAAGAGGGCTCACTACTAGGACCTCTTTTCTTTATCATTGCAACTCTTGGTTTTTTCAACGAGAGTTCTACCCATGTTAGGGTCCTATTCACCACTACTCACGATATCGTTGTAATCCTTGTCACTTCCTTCTCTTCCCAATTGATGGGTGGTAGGGCTTTTGTATCCACTTGTTCAATATCATACCTGAGATCAAGAGTGATCCCATCATCTATAATATCATCAAGAATATCAGTTTTGACCTCAAAATCCCTCATCCGAGGAATTGACAACCTTTCGTAACCTCTTTTTCTTAGCTCAAACTAATCCTGAAGTTTAGCCCAAAAATCCTCAAGAAGAGGAACATGATGAGTAAAGTGTGAAGGATAAAGTGCATGCATTTTTCCCTTCAGATCAAAATGTTTTCTAGAAGTGTGTTACTAAAAATTCAAAGCCTGAAACTCCTATGTGGTTGATTTGGCCATTATTGTAGAAGAACAAGAATAAAACCCCAATTCCAAGGGGAAAGGATGTACAACAGTCCTATGCTGTGAAGAGAAAACAACATTTACCTCTACAACTTGTCTAGCAAATTCCATCAAAACCAATCTATCACCGCAACATCTTGGCAATTTAAATGGATGGCCATCAAAACCAAATAACCTAAAATAAGTTGACTTGGGGTATTGAATGAACCAATATTCCCACTCTTGAATTAATGACATGGATTTTGAGGATAATTTGAAACCTACGTCCCTTGTAAGATGATTTATTATAACATACAAAAAAGCATCATTCACTCTTTTGAAGTGCTTTTCTGACTCCATTATCTCCAATTGGTCATAGTGCTCCCATACCTTCTTTTGATCTAGGAATTCTTCCATTGACCCTACAGTACTAAGCCTAGGAAACCTTCCAATTCTTTATACACAATAAATAACATAAGGAGACATGTAAAATTTCTTGATCTGTGTTACCTGGAGAAGTTGGTTATGAATATTGTCTGAGACAATTTGCCCCCAATCCAAGTATTGCTTTCCCTCTAGGATCAACTGGATAAAAGCCCATTTCTCAAATGTGTGGGTTTCAAGCTTGTGAACTGCTCTGGCCAACAGTGTGATAATGTCTCCTACATCCTGGGAGAAATCTGACCTCTTAGGATTGGGTGACAACTTCTTTACCGATTTCTTCTCCTTTTTCAGCCACCGTTTATTAATGAGTTGCTCGTTTCCTTCTACATATTTATTCCATAGTTCAAGTACCCCTGCCTCAGTCATCATCTTAACATTAGGGTAAGGAGGGAGTTCAAATATCAATATGATCATAGTTGGAGTTAAATCTATAATCGCATTTCCCTCAACATCAATGCATTGTCTCTAAGTGGGGTTGCATGCCTATGCAACTGTTAAAATAAACTCAATACATTGCATTGCAACAAGAAAGGAAGCTACATGAGCCAACCCTGACTCTGCAATTCTTTTTTCTCTTGGGACAACATCCTCAAAAAATGTATCTTTGACAAACTGATCCAAATCTAAATGCCCCAGCAAAGTGTTAGTAATATTAACAACTTGGGAATCAAACTTGGATAGGATTAGATTCCCTTGATATTTATACTTAATTATGTAGGGTAATGGTTTTGGTTTCAATTTCTTGGCCCTAATTCTCTTCAATTCTACCTCTGATGTTTCCTTAGCAGGAAATCCCTCAATAGGTATCTCTTCCTCCAAGTCAGACATTGGTAAATATCCTGCACTACTGACACTCATTAGATATAGAAAGAAACATATTCATAACATATTTTTTCATAATAAATCAACATTAAGCCAAAAAGAATTCAGTTCAACATGTCAATTTGATCATTTTCAGGCTTTGGGTTGAAATAGTGCCAATGATTTAGTCAATTTTATACATAAGTTGAGTTCAATCAGGGTTCGGGATCAATTTATGGACCGACACCAGACCCATATTGGAGAACGTATTAAGTTGTGAACTTGCAGTCCAATTTTTATTTACGATCAAGAGTCAAGATTGGATCATCATTTGGAACCAAAATGATGTTTAAGAAAAGGTCTAATGTTATCTCAGAGCCCGACCTCGCAATGTTCAAGAATTGGGACTGGGTCTTGGGCTTGGTTCGACACTTAGGCATTTGATAGTAACTAAGTCAGGTATCAACCCATGGTCTGATCCCACAATGTTCACGAGAGTCGAGCTCAATTCATGGCTAAGGACCAAGCCTATCCAGAATAGAAAAGTGTAAGTGCATTCCCGAGTTCTGAACCTGAGAGGATATCAGGTATCGGGACTCGGGTCCTCAACAAAACAAGTCTCAAAAGGTATGATAGGGATGAGTTAAGTTTAAGTCCCAAACCTGATGTCAAAGCGGGACTCGAGACTTAGGGTGTTTTCAAAAATATCAATTAGCGAACTTAAATGCTTAGTGTCGAAATAACTCTCAACCTCGATTATAAAGCGAGAGTCAGGCTTAGGGTGTCAAAGAATCACTTAATCATCGGATCTTAAATCAAAGTTAAAGGGCTGGTCCAGTCCCTGATCCCTATCATAATGCGGGGATCAGGCAAGGGAAAGGACCGATCTCAACGGAAAAACAAACCTAAGTATCTTCTTAATTCCCGATCCCAATGTCAATGTGGGGATCGGGAACATGATGGATCACTGTGACAGTATTAAATATGATAGTTTTCAATGATATATACCTTTGAAACTAGATTATGGATTAAGCAATTTTTGATTTGAAATGGTCGGTAATTAAAAATTGAGAACTTAACACACATCGACGAAATACAGAGTGAAACCATAGAAAAATAGGGCACACCGAGATGGACAATATCACAACCAAAGAAAAAAATGATGACACCAGGAAATACAAAACACAAAATGAACCGAACAAGGATTCCAACGCAAAAAAGGAAACACACCAAAAGGTGCAAACAAAAATTCAGGCAAGCAAAGACAGAATGGAACGGGAAAAAAATAAACAAAGGAAATAAAGTAAGAAAATGAGAGGAACAAGCAAAGAGAAATGCCAGACAAGAAAACAAAGATAGAACACGGAAACAAGAAAACTCACCTTCGAACGCACCAAATAATTTTGGTAGGAGGTTGATGAATTGTGTTGAAATCGTGAATCCTAGCTCCTCGTCACTCTAGTTCTCGCTCAAATTCTTGAAAACGGAATGAATGAGAACTAAGGAACAACTAAACTAAAAAACCATTCATGTGTATGAGCCTTTATGTCATTAATGGTAGGTAGGTAGTGCTTCAAAATTCATGCGAGTTCATAACTGCCAGGTACAATAAAGAAGGCACGAGGAAGTTGGGGTCAAGGCACAAAACAAAATTGAACCCTCAGTAGGTGTAAGGTTAAACCAAAAGTCCATGATCCGATCTTGGGGAACAAACACAACAACATAGAGGGTGAGATCATGACTTTGGAAGGAATTGAAACTTTGAAGAGTCCAAAGTTCAATCATCGCTTGAAGTCTGATCCCGCAAGAACAAAATGAAAACCAAGAAGAGATTGGACCTTGGGATCGGGTAAGGAACGAGAACAAGAACCTTGGAAAATTCTCGGTTCCATTTCCTACTCGATACTTGACCCTGACTGAAGACACAAACGAACAAGGAAAAAAGAAACCGAGATCGGGACATCGGAAGGAACTAGCACCCAACGAAAGCATCAAGTGCTAGTTCCTACTCGTGACTTGAGCCCACAAAGCACACAAAGAAAAACAAACAAGGCCAAAAGATAGGGTCAAGGTTGGGACATGAACAAGGCCTGGCCTTGTGAAAATGAACAGGTGTATGTTCCTGCCTGAGACCCAAACCCAAAAGACAAAAGAAACCAAGGACAAAAATAAAAGACCGAAAACAAAAAGGGGGGCCCTTTTTGGACCAAACAAAACGGGGAGGTTATGCAAGGCATAACACCTTCTTTGTTGATAAATATTTTTAGTCTAGCTCATTTGATGTGCCCGATAAATAGAATGTAGTATATGCTGAAGATAATGTAAATATAGAAAACCCCAATTTTCCTTCTTCTAGTAACACAATAGATGCAGAGTCTAAGTAGAGAAGAGTAGAACTAGAAAAACCGAGTGCAAATAATGTTGAATTGAAAAGTCAATTGCAAGAAAACAAGAAGGAAATTAATCAATGAAGGGAAGAACTTGAGGCACATGTTGCAATCATAGGAAAAAGGGATCAGGAAATTGTGAATTTAAAAATGCAAATTGAACAGAAAGACAAAATTATTGAACAACTACAATTTCAAATTCAACACGGAAATGATAGAGATAAAATTATGTGTCTTGTAGTTTTGAAAGAGATGAAAAGATTAAAAAGTTGACAAAAAATTTCATGCAATTGTTTTTTGCTTTTGAGGAAGAGAGGAATAAACATAAAATTGAATTGAATGCTTCTATAAGTAGAATTGTGGAATTAGAGCAAGATCTACAAGAAAGAAACACTGAACCTATAATGGAATCCAAGGAAATACAAACCAAGCCAGTTGTAACATAATGGTTTTAGGTGAGCATACCTCCATTACTCATGAAGTGGATGAAGAGGTGTTACTTTCTAAAGGAAATGGCTAAATATAATGCTCAGTTGAAAAAGGAGTTTGTTTTACTTAAAGAATCATTTGACAGGGTTTATAGAGCTAAATAGGATGCTTGCCAAATAGGTGAGTTATTGTTGACTTGTGGAAGACCATCCATATTATCTACAATGTTTCTCAATGAAAAAATTATGAGATGGAAATTACTTCAAATTAACAATAATCAGCCATATAACCCTGATGACAAAGAATTTGTCAAAATATTTGTAGAGTCAACTCCCGAACAACAAGATATGTTGTGTGAATTCTTTGTCCATAATTTACTTGTAGAAGATTATACAAATTTTTATGTTAATCTCTTTGTTGGAGAAGTGAAATTAAGATCATTTTTTTCAACCATGCACAATCAAATTCAGTGGCAGGAAAGGTCAAAAGAATATCTTTAGGCTAAGAAAACCGTTGGGCTGCAAATGAGACATCCACATAGGAAGCCTTTTGCCTTTAAGGAATAGTTTCTAGGTTTTAAGCTCCATAAGGTTATAAAAAATAAGCATAACAATAATATTTGCTTGTGTTATGATCATTTCCAAGAACAAGGGCCAAAGTTCATAGGAAAAGCATGA
The DNA here is from genome assembly GCA_007115665.2 of Sequoiadendron giganteum. Taxonomy (NCBI): domain Eukaryota; kingdom Viridiplantae; phylum Streptophyta; class Pinopsida; order Cupressales; family Cupressaceae; genus Sequoiadendron; species Sequoiadendron giganteum. Next base: position 608,595,399 of record CM021104.1, read on the forward strand.
CATGCATGTGAGGAAAGATACACCCCTCTTCCCATGTATCTTAGAAAAAGAGAGATAATATCACCCCTTAACATCAAGTGGTCATATAGAAGAGTTGTGGAACTAACTGATATCCTTTCACAATTGAAGATTGATTGGATTGGTATGAGGTACAAACCTCCTCTACTTCTTTCACCACCTCTTGCCTTACATGTTAACATAAATCAAAATGATGAAAATTTTGAAAGATGGAAGGCAAGGGTTACTCTGCATCAGGGTTTTCTAAGGGAACCTGAGGACTTTGATAGAGAGGCAGACAATGTGTATGATCTCAGTGCCAAATGTGAAGAGAAAAATGGGAACAGAGGAAATGCAGGCTAGGGTCCACAACAGAGAGTAGGAGGACCTGCTCAAGATTAGGAAGGGGAGGAAATGATGAGGTAAAAATAACCTCATCAATATAAGTGACTAAATACACTTCCTCATATTTTTTAGCCCCTTTACTCTGCCAATTAGTTATCTTTAAGATTAATAAGTGCTTTCTTTTTGAGAAAATTGTATAAAATTTATTTTCTAGAATTGCTTGGAATAAACTAACCTGTGCTAACTTAATAGTTTAGTTTTTAAAGAAATGTAAAAGTTCCCATATATAATTGGTCATCATGCCCAATTGGAATAATTCAACACTGAGTATTTAATGCAAACTCCATAAAGTTGAAGACAAGCATCAAAAATTTAGGCGCCAGAATTCTAGGGCGCATGATGTATCAAGCTTTTGTAGTTGTTTCATTTTTTTTATTAAAGACTTATGGCTCACTTCAAGCATCTTTAATGTTTTTATGTATGGAATAAAAGTTTGTTAAGATCAATTAAAGACTTTTTCAGTGGCACTTTCCACCAAATGAAATTTAGGATTTTGTTAAACAGTTTCTGTATAAATGTGTAACTTTCAGAAGTGATAAACAACAAGAGAATATCATTATGCTGTCATAATGGATCTTTGAGCTATGTTTCTAAACTACACTTTTAATATGAATAAAGTGAATCTTTCTTGCCTCATTTTGTTTTGTTAAGTTTTGTGAATGGAATTGTTTTGGATGGAGTAATTGTGGAGTTATCAAGTGTATGTGACCTGAGTTAGACATAGAAGAACCCGCGAGTTGACCACTCAAGGGATTGAAGGAATAGATAGACAAGTATTTTTACTTTCATAATTATGTTACTTATGTTCTGTAAATGATAAAGTGTGAAGTAGAGTCTCTTTTCAACTCTATTAATCAAAGTTCTGGTGCACCTACCCTTACTATTAAGTTTCAAGTTGATAGGCTATTTTTTCTTAGCTTTTAAGTTTGTTAATCCATTGCTAGTTAGATGTTTCATAGTTTCTTTACATTTTTTTCTTCTTAAGAAATTTATACGTTTATTAGTTTAATCATTTTGATGCTTTCTATTTTAGTTGTTATGCTTTTTAGACTAATAATTTCCTCCTTTCTAGTTTAGTTCTTTCAAAGATTTCTAGTTTAGTGGCCTTATAGTTTAAGTTTTATTTTAGTTGTCCCATCTACTTAGAAAATATGAGAGAGATAGTTGAGGAGTTTCCTATTGCATATAGCCTTGAACACTACCCAGTTGATATTTGATGCACTTTTGAAACTAAATAGATAGGTCCTAATGATAGACTATCATTGTTCACATTTTTATTTCGTGGTAGCATTATTTGGTTTTGGTTATGCCAAGGTTTATCCTGCAAGTTTTGGCCATGGAATTAGAATTGAGTGGTATCAATAGCCCTATCCAAATTCACAGTTCTAAATGGAAGATGGCCTTCTTAGGCCCAGTGACTTCTCTATAGTTGAGTTAGATAATCCACCATCTAGATTATCTCACCTTCACTGTGATAAAAATAATTACAGGGAAAGGTTTCATGGTGGGCACCGAAGGCTACAAGCTCGATACCAAAATTTCGTCAAGGGTGTTGTCTAGGTTACTAGACATGAATGTTTCTAAGGTTGAAGCCAAGGTGATTATGAAGTGCTTGTTTAGGAAAGATTTTCTTGTAAGGCTCGAGGAATCCCTAGCTACGACCTCTCTAGGTATCGACATTCATCACCTACGTGACTTAGAGATCCTAGCAGACCCAGATGCTTTGGTTAAGTTTTATCTTTTCCTGTTGGAAATTAGTGGCATGGAGCTGGTGGAGCATTGACGCTTGGATTGGGTGGGGGTGGAGTTCTTGAAGAAGAATTGTGCAGAATTCAACCTAGAAATATGAATTTAATGTCTTTGCCTAAAATAATATATGGTAACAGGGTTGGGATTGGTCTATTTGCTATGCTGGGTGGTGGTGGTATGGCCTGTTAAATTTTCTACTTTTTCTTGGTGGTCTGGTGTGTTAAACTCTATAACAACTTGTTGTATTTAGGTGCCTGGGTCGGGTCTGATATTTTTCTCTCCTACTAAATACAAGATCATAGTACAATATGATATACAAGTAGTTAGTGTAGACACCGAAAATTGGTCTAGGCCTACGAACACCACTTTCGACATAATTTTCTATTATCCATGGTCATGATTATATAATGTTAATTATTTAATTACCTTTTTCTAACACATATTTCCTCTATTAATTAAATACCCCTTTTAATTAATTCATTTATTCAACTTGATTAATTAAATAAATCATAATTATTTAATTATGTCGCTAACTAATTAATTCTTCTTTCTTAATTAAATAATTTATTATTTAATTACCTCCTTTGTCATACTTTATCTATAATTAAATATTTATTATTTAATTATTCATTTAACACTCTTTGTCTATAATTAAATATTTATTATTCAATTATTCATTTAACCCCTTTTATCTATAATTAAATATTTATTATTTAAATTTATTCAATTCCACCTTTACAACAGTCAAATTAAATAAATGATCTTTATTTATTTAATTAAATCTTTCATTTTCGAATGTTGAATTAAATTAACATTTAATTCATTTATTAATTATTTATGTCACATTCTTCTATCGTTCAGTTATCTAAGTCATTCACTCACCTTCTCACTCAAGATCTATTTTTAAATCCGCTAGTTATCTTCGGGTTTGGTATCTGATCGTCTCTGTGAGAGGACTCTCTATCACAAATAGTTAGTTAACTAGTTCTAAGTCATGTGCATGAATGCGTCTATTAATTAAATATCTTTATTTAATTAATTAATTTATGTATGCATTCGAATTCTTCATCTTCGAGTTCTAATTTTGTCTTTGACATTCAAAGTCTATTTCTTCTATTTTTGAAGACTCTTAACTAATGATTAAGATTGAGAACTCTTGTTCTTTCTATTTTTGAATAGTCTTGACACAAGATTAAGTTATCGTTATAATTTAGTCTTTATCTTGCAGTATTTTCTAACTCACGTTCTATCTAACACAGAACACACATCGCATGACATTCATCAATCTCGTCTGTCGATCTCTCTTTGAATCTGAGTCGATCGTTCAAAAACCCAAAATCTATAAAATGGCCTATCATTATCATTATTCCTCCTCCCGAAATCATACACTTTTGAGAAGAAACTTATCTTCGATATTTTTCTTAGACATTCAACAAGGTTATGCTTGCATCGATACGAAAAATCTGAGGGCAAGAATACTAAAACAACAAAATGGAGAAGGGCAATCGAGATAATTTGAAGGAGTGAACGAATATTCGGTGAGATATTTTCAATTAATTTGTTTAGTTTATTCATGTTTACTTATTCATTCTTTGTTGTTTTTGATTTAGATTGTTTGTTAGTTTAGAATTGATTATTGTAATCCATGTAGCTATTAGCATTAATCTCCAGCAAAATCTAGGTCATACATTTGGTGAACCCGATGTGAACATGCTTCAAATTCGTGCAACATCTTTTTCGTTTTTTCATTTTTTGTTTTTGTAGGTTATTGTACGACACACCGCATTTGTTCAAAAAAATGACACATTTGTCCTCGTGCACCGCATCTTCCATATTTCACGACACATTTGCCATACTGCACCACATTCGTGACACTTTGCATCGCATCCACCTGTCAACATCGAGCCGCATCTGCTTGGTAATCAATTTTTCACTTTTTATTCATTTCCATACATTCGTGTTTTCATTCTTGCTTTTTTATGTTATTTCAATTTTTGCTAATGTTTGTTTACAGTAAGGTGGATTAACTTAGTTTTTGCAGGACAAAGCATAGAAGACCAATAAAAACACAAACCATTATTTTCTACAGGACGAAAGTCGAAGACACCAAAAACAAACTACTGATCATTTTGCATGCAGGACCTAATGAATTTGTCAATTTTATTTTTGTAACCTTTTTGTTTGGTAGTTAAATAATTATCGTTTGGATTAAGAAGAACCACTTTTTGCCTTGTTTGGTGCAAAAGCGCATTTTTGTAACCCTTCACGATTTGGTATATCGGAGTATCCTCTCCCCTTGTGCAGTCATGCGATCCTGGGTATAAGAGAAACAATTATTGACTCTAGAACTTGGGCCTGTCTTGGTGGGAAAAAGTACTCACCCTAAGACAATTCAGACTGGTAACATGCTAAAGCCAAGCGACTTCCACCCGGTATATAAAAATGGATTTCTAGAGAAAGCCTAGAAATCATGCTCACTATTCCGATGAGAAGGGAAAAAATGGTCTTTTGCCGAGCTGAATAGTGCCCCATAAATAGAAAGCCCTTACTAAACACCATGTTGTAGATTTTCCAAAATCCTACCTATTTGTTGGCGTAGCAAGTTCAGACTTGTGAAGTCGTCTTACATTCTTACGATTCATGTGTGGAGATGAGATGTATGCCATGGGAGTTTCATGGGTACAGTAGCTTGGCTGCCCCATATAAGTGAGTGTCGTGGAGGGGAGCTAGTTGGGTCAAGCTACTAGTCATCCACCTTGAATATGCGTAGCTCGAGAAATCCAAGTAAGAAATTAACAAGTATTGTCCACAAAGCCTAGGTTGTAAATGTTTTTGGTCTTAACAGTTCTATCATCAGAAACTGAAAATACATTGATTTTTGTGCTTTTTTTTGCTGTATTCATCAAAACACTTGATCAACTAAAGGAAGTCAATCAAAAAACAATCTTCAAAAAAATGCAATTGTCAACATAAGTCGCAATTGTCAATTTTAAACACTGCATCTTTCCTAGCAAGTCGCAATTGTTAGGGGAAATGCCACATTTGTCTAAAAAAAAAAGTCCTCTTTTACACTGTCCAAGTATTACAAGCCACAACTATCAAAATTTGAGTCACATGTGTATAAGGAAGCCGCATCTGTCATTAGAAATGTTGCATGTGTCTGTCAAAAAGTCCACTTTTACAGTCTAAGTATTACGAGCCATAACTGTCAAACTTTGAGTCACATGTGTATATGCAAGTCGTATCTGTCAAAGGAAATGTTGCATGTGTCTGTCAACAAGTTTAGATTCACAGAGTCGTTATTCTAAGTCACAACTGTTACCATGAGCCGCATTTGTCAAAACAAAAACCGCATCTGTCAAAAAGTCAAAACTGCCTGTCAACATTCAAAACTTGTTTTTAGTCAAATCACTGCATGCACATTGGTAAACCGCATCTGTCAAAATTAGAACCACAATTGATATGTGAACCGCATTTTACTCTCAATTGAAAACTTAGAAAACTACAAATCAAGTTTGAAACATAACTGTCATTTTTGCTTTTGTTTCTTAAGATCAACCTTGGACAAAAAATGGAAAACTTTGCTCAAAAACCTTGCATCATTAGGTGTCATATGTGTCTTAGTCATAGTCATCCTAAGTTGCATGCATATAGATACTCCCTAGGAAATTGCATATCGTATAATAGATAACTTGCCTCATCATTGGATACGTTCATGTTCCAATTTGTCACAAGTCATTGAACCTAGTCACTTTAGTCTTATTTGTGAATCTTTCCAGCTCAACAATCTAGTTTGGAAAATTCATCTTGTCAACCGTCTTTGTCCTACAATCAGGTTCTTTGGTCAAAATCAAATACTTGCATGCATTTATTCCATAGGTGGTAGGTTATACCCATTTTAGAATCATTTACCGTCATAGTCTACTTGAAATTTTGCATATTGTCCATCCTATCATACGCCATCTTAGTATATGTCATTTTAGAAATTATTTTTAGCAACATCTTTTATTGTCAGAAAATCCAAAAACATAGACATAGGAATATCAATTTTTAGACATAGTCTACATTACCCCATTTTGAGCAACTTTTCATGGTCGAAACAAGGTCTCAAAAGAAACAAAAAAGCAATGTTGGATCCTAGCGAATTTTTCAATCCTTTCACAAATTAACCATCAGGGAAAGAAAGATCACACATACCTTTGCTTGAAAAACACGTCACTAGAGACACACATGGACAAATTTACATTGAAGACATAGATGCAGCAATACAAGATCCTGAATTCACATCCTTTATGGATGAATGTTTGACAAATGATCCCCAATGATATCTAGCACAGTTGCTAGCAGAAGGTGCCAAACTACCAATAGGATTTGATGTTCGTACTTTGCAAACACCGCCTATTCAACCAACACAAACTATGATGTCAAGTGTTTCTATTCCCCAAATCACCACAAAAATACCAACTAGCATACCAACTCAAACATCATCAATTGTGAACCCAACCCCTTTCAACATAGCACAAGGTTTACAATTTATTGCGGGAGAAACTTCATCAAACCCCTTTGGCACCAACACGACTGGTAAAAGATCCAAAGTTGGCATGAATATTCCTATACCAAATCAAAACATACA